>JAJEJO010045818.1:34096-44493 GCA_020662805.1 Glaucomys volans | reverse complement strand
TCTCTTTCTTTCTTTTTCTTTCTTTCTATCTCTTTCTTCTTTCTTTCTCTCTTCTTTCTTTCTCTCTTCTTTCTTTCTTTCTTTCTTTCTTTCTTTCTTTCTTTCTTTCTTTCTTTCTTTCTTTCTCTTTCTTCCTTTCTTTCCTTCATTCTTTCTTTTTCTTTCATCTATCATCTTTCTATCTTATCTATCACTCATCTAATTGGTTTCACTGTGACTTTTTCACATATCCATGTATAATGTATTGACCCTGGCCACCCTCCCTTCTAATTTCTCTCCTCCTCCTCTCTCTTTCTGCCTTCCCCTGACCTCATTCTTAGTCCCTCTTTTACCTTGAGGTCATCTTTTTATTGTTTTTTCCTATGAGAGAAAGCATGCAGTACTTGTCTTTCTGTGCATGACTCATTTTGCCTGCATAGTGACCTCTAGTTGCACACATTTTTCTGAAAAAGGCAGGATTTCATTCTTCTTTATGGCTACAACATACACCATTGCATAAGTTTTTGTTTATCTTGAGAAATACCTGTTCAGGTAATTTGTCCATTTTTTATTGGATTACTTATTTTGTTATGGTCGCTAAGATTTTGAGTCTTTTATATGCTCTGTATATGAATCCTCTGCCATATGCATAGTTGTCGAGGATTTTCTACCCTTCTAAATCTTCTCTCTTTACTTTGATTTTGATTCATTATTTGTGCTTAAAAGCTTTTTAATTTCACGTAATCCCATTGGTGAATGTTGCTTTTGTTTTTTGAGTTAATAGAATTCTGTTCAGGAAATCATTACCTGTGCCAATATTTTGTAGTACATCCTCTTTGTTTTCCTCTAATAGTTTCAAATGTTTCAAAAATACTGGTCTAGTTTGTGGCTATCCAGTTTTCCCAACACCACTGTTGAAGAGTCTGCACTTTTCCCAGTGTATGATTTTAGCACATTCATTGTTCTTCTTCAGTTTCTTTCTTCAGTGTTTTGCACATTTCATTGCAAATTCTCTTGCATCTGTAATAAGGCTTATTCATAGATATTTCAAGATTTTGTGGCTGTTGTGAGAAGGATTGCTTCCCTTTCTCAGTGATTTCATTACTGGTGTAGAGAAAAGCTACTGGTGTTTGTGAGATGGTGTTGTAAGCTGGCACTTTGCTGAATTTCTCAGTTCAGAGAGTCTTTTGGTTGAGAATTTAGGATTTTCTACATAGGGAACAATGCTAATTTTACTCCCCCCTTTCTTATTTGCCTTTTATTTATGTCTTTTTTGAATCACCCTTGCTGAAGTTTGTTTTGCTCTATCAAGTAGAAGCAGTGACCATGGACACCGTGTCTTATCTTTGATCTTAGAAGAAATGTTTCAGTTTTTCCCATTTATCCTGGCTATGGGTTTATCATGCACAGTTCTTGTTATGTTCAGGTGTGAAATTTCTATACCAGTTCATTCAGGGTTTTTATCAAAAAAGAAGGTTGAATTCTATCAAAGGCTGTTCTGAATCTGTTAAGATGACCACATAATTTTTTCCTTGATTCTATTTATGTGTCGTATTATAGTTTTTGATTTGTAGTATGTTGAAACATCCCTGGAATGAAACCAACTTGGTTTTGGTATATGAGGAATGAAACAAATATGATAGTGGTGCAAGACAGAATGAGGTAACCTGACTCTTATCTTAGAATTCCATCTCAGATGATCCAGAACTGTAGCCTGTGCCCTCTGGACTGTTCCTGTCCATGTACCTGGTCACAGTTCTTGGGAACCTGCAGACACCTTAGAATCTGCCCTAAAGAATCCCTTGTATACCTTTCTCTCCACACAATCCTTGCTTGACATTTGATTCATCTCCACTGTGGTCCTAAAGATGATTGTGGACATCCAAACTCAAAATAGAGTCATTGCCTAAGTGGGCCTCCTGACACAGATGTCTCTTTTTCTCATTTGTGTATGCATGCATCTGACAGTGATGACCTGTGGCCATCTGTCACCTTCGTCATCACCCAGTGATCATTAACTCTCACCTCATTGACTTCTTAACTTTTGTCTCTTTTGGGTTAGTGTTTCATAATCCTAGCTGAAGAATTTTATTGTCTTGAAATTTAACTACATCAAAGATGTGAATATTTCTATTAATTTATGTCAATTTTTAGAAATTCTTAATTGTACCTTGCCTGATCTTCAATAATAACACTTTTGTCAACTTTGTTGTTGCCAATTGTTTTTTATTTCCCATTATGGAGATCCATTTATCTTAGACTAAAGTTACTTCATCCATTATGAGAATCATGTCACCAGTTGAAAATTATAAACCTTGATCCTCCTGTGTACATTACCAATCAGCTTTTTGTTGATTTTATTGTTTGAAACTTGTCATGTACCTTAGCTCAGCTGTATTGTTTTTTCCCCGAACTGGTGCTGTGCCTTCAGTGATGTCCACTGTGGTTAGCCCTGTGCTGAAGCCTTCCATCTCCAACCAGTGAAAGGAGAACATGGAAAGTATCCTCCATGAGGTCCACAGCAACTCAGTCTAATATTAGGACCTGTGGCATCCATTTCAAATACAGGTCTATAAATTCCTTCCCTTTAGTCACACTTCTTAGTAATTCAGCAACTTGCATTCATGGTCATGTTTCACAGTAGAATGGTGGTTGGAAGGCTTGTGAGTGCAGTGAATTGGGAATTTTTTAAATGGGTATGAAATGTTAGTTTTGGAAGATGAAATGTTCTGGAGATCCATGATGCTGACAGTTTCATAACAATGTGATGGTAATTATTTTCACTGAAGTTTGTATTTAATGTGGTTAAAATGTTCATTTTTTTGTTATGCATCTATTACCTTAAAATGGAAATAATATGTAGATGGATTTTTTTATTTTTACAAAAGACAGAAATTTAAAAAGTAAATAGTTCACACAAACTAAATACTGAGAGGAACCTCAAAAAATGTAGACTTTAAATTTCTCTTTCTCTTTTTCTTGTATTAGTTTTAGGAAATCCTTAGAGATTTGGGTAACATGGACAAATATGGATAATTATAAACTCTGTGCATTGTGCCTTCAAGGTTGAATAAAAGTCAACATTTATTGGTCCCTCCAGTCCTTAAGTTTGATGGCTCTAGCATAGTGCACTCCATACCTGTTTGTATATCTGGGAGCTGCATCAGGAAGCTCCTATATGACACTGTCTTCTTATCTGTCCTGAAGATGGACCCAAGTATACACTGGGCACCTGACACATGAGGGCCTTTGGATTTGCATTTCTTGGTGATGACCCAGCAAAGAAGCAGCACAACACAGTAATTACAGGGGAGCCTTTGCTGTGGGTAGGACTCTTGGACATACTTTTTAATCATCATAAACACAAACATGAAACTTGGGTGGCCAGATAGGAAGGTACCAATATGCAAAGTTTCAGCTGTAGAACTGTGAAGGTTATGTTCCTGGTTGTGGTAGGGAAACCAGAAATCTTATTCAGAATTTGCTTTCCACTCAAGCTAGTCTACTTCCCATTGGTATCTCATATACAATAGCAGAAAATGGGTGCCCTAAATTACATCTCAAGTACATTTAAAGGTTATTAAGGTAATGAAGAGTATGAAGAATAAGGTGACACTAACCATAACATCCTCACCCCTTATTGTGGGCTTCCTAAATACTCAGTGCAGCTTGCTTCATTTCATGTATTTTATCATGCTGTACTTAAATAAAGCATAAAGTGTTATTATTTTAGAGAAAATGAAAGAGCAATTTTTTTGGTACTTCTACTAGGTTTTGGGTAGAAGAGTGAAGTCTTGTTTGAAGTGGGCTCTCCAGTCACAGACACAGGGCTTCAGACCAGGAGAGTCTGGAAAGTTGTTCCCTTCCCAACCCAAG
This sequence comes from Glaucomys volans, assembly GCA_020662805.1. Taxonomy (NCBI): domain Eukaryota; kingdom Metazoa; phylum Chordata; class Mammalia; order Rodentia; family Sciuridae; genus Glaucomys; species Glaucomys volans. Next base: position 40,638 of record JAJEJO010045818.1, on the reverse strand, counting down.
CAAGCATTCCTTGTCATTCCAGGTGGAGACGCTTTGTTCACTGTGCTCTTTGGTAGAAGACATGGGACAGTAGTGATTGGCACCTGAAAATTCACTACAGTAAAGATGGTTAGAGGTCATAGGCCAACATTACAGAAACTGTAGGCTCCCAATAATTCAACATATAATGATAAGAATGAGTCATTGCTCTCCCTGCTCCACTCCAGGATAGCCTGGCAGGTGTCCACACCCTCATGCACTTACAATCAGCCCACTAAATCTGAAAAGGAGACATAATGTCAGGCCTCTATTTCATTTCTAATCACAAACCATGATAGACTTAAAATCATTCCTCATCTGTACCAGTAGTTAAGAGCTCGGGTCCTCTGCTTTGAAATTTGCATTTGGCTTACACCCCATAAAATTTTTTCAGGGATTGGATCCAGAGTCTGAAAGTTTAATTTAGGATCTTGTCAGTCCTCCTTATTATTTCTGTGACACAGAGAAAGTTCTCAGTGTCTATGAGAATCAGCATTACCATTTGACTTGGTTTCTAGATAATATAGCTGCAGTAAAGATTAAACTTTAAATGGATGTCCCATGTAATGAATATGTAATGAATTTGTTTAAAAATGAAATTGTAGAGTGAAGGGACAAAATAGCACATCTGAATTGCTTTCAGGAAGCTGAATTAGAGGAATTTCCCTGTGTGGAAAAATTTATGTGAAAATCAATTAGGCATATCAAGGTTGATATAGAAATCTGGACTTTGGGATTTTCCTTGTATTCAAAGTTCTCAACTCTATATAAAAAGTTTTATCATCAGAGAGACAATGAAATAATCTTAGCAGGTCACTATACATTAAACCATAAAAAATTTAAAAACCTGTCTTCTGCACCAGATGTATTACTAAACTTCTGTGGCATTGATAAAATTTACCCTATATAAGATTTTAAAAAATCAAAAGTGTTTTGTAACATTTCATTATTCAAATATTTCATTATTTACTTGTTCATTTTTGCAGTGCTGAGTGTCAATACCAGCATGTGTCTTACATGGGCTAGATAAGCACTTCGCTGATGAGCTACATCCCAGCCCCTTTTCATTATTTTGAGAAAGGGTCTCTCTAAGATGCTTAGGGTCTCATTCATTTTCTGAGGCTGGTCTCAAACATGCAATCCTCCTTCCTCAGGCTCCTGAGTCACTGGGATTATAGGTGTGTGCCATCCTGCCCGGCACTTATTCCATTTTTAAAGAGAAAAAAAATCTGATTAAGCACTTACATCTGTGAAGGTTGGAAATCAGAAAATCACAAATGATGAAAACCCTGTTCTCTGGATGGCATATAAAGTGTCCCTCAGAGACTCATGTATTGAAGTCTTGGTCCACAGTGCAGCAAAGTTCAGAGGTTGAGCTTTCGGGAGTTGATGGGATCATGGAGGCTCTGTCCTTAATGGAGAAATTGGTTGAAAGTTTAATGAACTATTGGTAGGTTGTGGAAACCTCAGACAGGGCACATTTGGAGGAAGTAGGACACAGGTGGTGGTCCTTGGGGACTTTCTCTTTTCCCTGGTCCCTTTCTCTATTTCTCTGCTTCTTAATGTTCCCCTGAGTTGGCAGCTTTCCCCTTCCATGCCCTTTCACCATGAGGCTCTGCCTCACCTCAGGCTCAAGGCAATGGAGTCAGGAAATGTGGATTGAAACATCTGCAGCAATGAACCAAAAGTACACACTCACTGCTTTAAGTTGTTTTTGTCAGGTGTTAGGGTCACAGTGATGAAAACTGACTAACAGGAAATTGGTAGTGAGAAGTGAGGTCATAACTGTGATGCACCAGACCATATGGTTCAGAAGCCTTTAGAACAGGTTTGCAGGAGGCATTTAGAAAATGTGGGACATACAGGCTAGAGAAACCTTAGTGCTTTATAAGAGGGCCACATGGACAATTCTGTTGTAAGTTCAAAAGAACAGAATGCTGATTGGAATGCTGACAGCATGGACTGCTCCTGGCTCTCAGATGGGAATGAGGGCTGTACTGGAAATTGAACTAGAGCCCATTCATGGTGCACTCCACCAAAGAACTCATCCACATCTTGTCCATATCCTGAGCTTTTGTGTGAGGCTGATTTTAAAGGTGATTGACCAATTTAATCTGGTTAAGAAAATGTCAGGAAAGCAACCCATTCAGGTGGTGTCAAGGGTATTGCTGGCTGCATTTAGCCAGGGTGAATGTAATAATCATAAGCAAAACGAAGAGCAGAACAATTTTTGAAAAGCAGTTTGGCAGTTGCTTGGGAGGCTGAAGCAGGAGGATTGTAGGTTCCAGGCCAACCTTAGGAACTTAACAAGACCAAGCAAGTGAGACCTTATCTCAAAGTTAAAAAAAATTAAATAAATAAAATGGGTTGGGGAGTAGCCCAGTGGTAAAATACACCAGAACTCAATACTCAGTATAAATAAATTAATAAACAGCAGTTTGACCAGAATAATGGCTGTAAATTTGGGGCCAAGAAGCTATGATTCCTGAGATTGAAGCCACTAGAAAGGAACTAAGTACTGAGTCCATAGGAAAGACACCTCAAGGGCATCTCAGAAATCAAAAAGACCCACCCATTGCAGGCTCATATGGGGAAGAATGAAAAACTTGTTTGAAGGACGTTGCTTTTAGAAGAAAGTATAGGGATGCTCTGGCCACAGTGCTGTCCAGGAAGTGGTTTTCTCAGGATTCATTCCCCCATACTCAGACACCAGGGAATTCAGAGAGGACTACAGCTGAAATCTAAGGTGGCAGGCTACTGCTGCAAATGGTGACAGAACTTGGCATTCTCCTGTGGTGCCAGTTTCTCAGACATGAAGAATGCAAGAGTTAAAGGGTCATGGAGTCCTCCAACAAGATTTTAAAGAAAGCCTTAAAGCATATCCCAGGGCCAGAGTCACTTAGAGCTGCCCCAGGTAGGGTGATGGGTAAAGCTATGAAAGTGAAGCTGAAGTTTCAGTGGAGACCCAAAGAAGTTAGAGATGCCAAGAACAAGGAATATCCACCCAGAAAAGCTACACACAGCAAGCAGTTCTGGCCCAGGAAAGAGGTCATGTGGGCAGCACCTTGCAAGGCAATAGGGGCAGGGATGCCCAGCCCTTTGAAGACCACATCTCATCACCTTGTGCCCCGGATGCTGGACATGTGGCTATAGGATCTAACATTTACTCACCTGATTTTCTATCTAATGTAGTTCCCCATTCCTTCTCTCTCTGTCTCTACTTCTCCTTTTCAGAATCAGAATATTTACATTATGACATTGTGTATTGGCTGTATGTCATTTGAATTTTGATGTTTACATGCATTCAGATAAGTGTTTCGGAACCTAGAATGTCCCCTGAAAGTTCATAAGTTGAAAACTTGGTCCCTAATGAATCAATGTCCACAGATATTTTTGGGATTAGATCATGAGTACACTAACCTCATCAGTGGGTTAATCCATCTGATTCATTAGTAATTTGAACAAATACAAGAAGTAGGTAGAAACTGTAAGCAGGTGGGACATGTTTGGAGGAAGTAGTTCACTGGTAGTGTGACTTTGGGGACTATAACTTGTCGCTACCACCCTACAACTCTGCTTTGTGACTGTCACAGCTTTGCAACAGCTCATTGCAGCATCAGATAATTCTTCAAATATCTTCTTTAACCACATTGTTCTGCAATGGTATACAGGTTGCCATTATGCAGGTTTTATATCATTGTTTTTCTGCTCTAACCTCACTCTTTTATACTTATATGTGATGGTGAGCAGGGACACCTGAAATGATGACTCTATTTTCCACCTGTTTTTTTTTTTTTTTATTTGCTTATTGATTCATTGAACACAAATGGAGTACAGCTATTATTTCTCTGGTTTTACACAAAATAGAGTCACACAATCTGTGCATTCATACATGTACACAGGGCAATGATGTCTGTCACACATTCTGTTATTTTTCTTAACCCACACCACTCCCCCACTCCTCCCTTCCCTCTATGCTATCTATCTTTCCTCCATTCCTGCCACACTTCCACCCTGCATTATGCATCATCATTCATTTATCAGAGAGATCATTCGACCTTTGGATTTTTGGGATTGGCTGATCTCACTGAGCATAACAGTCTCCAACATCATCAATTCACCTACAAATGCCATAATTTTATTCTGCTTTATGGCTGAATAATATTCCATTGTGTATATATACCACAGTTTCTTTATCCATTCATTTATTGAAGGGCATCTAGGTTGGTTCCACAATATAGTTATTGTAAATTGAGCAGCTATGAACATTGATGTGGCTGCATCACTGAGGCAATCTGATTTTAAGTACTTTGGGTATAGGCCAAGGAGTGGGGAGCTGGGTAAAATGGTGGATCCATTCCAAGTTTCCTAAGGAATCTCCACACTGCTTTCCAGAGTGGCTGCACCAATTTGCACTCCCACCAACAATGTATGAGTGTACCCTTTTCCCCACATACTCGCCAACACCTGTTGTTGCCTGTGTTCTTAATAAAAGACATTCTAATTGGGGTAAGATGAAATCTTAAGGTGGTTTTGATTTGCATTTCTCTTATAACAAGGGATGTTGAACATTTTTTCATAAATCGGTTGATTCCTTGTAAATCTTCCTCGGTTAAGTGTGTGTTTATTTCCTTGGTCCATTTATTGATTGGGTTATGAGTGTTCTTGGTGTAAAGATTATTGAGTACTTTGTAGATTCAGGAGATTAGTGCTCTATCGGAAGTGTGTGTAGCAAAGATTTTCTCCCACTCTGAAGGCTCTCTCTTCACATTGCTGATTGTTTCTTTTGCTGAGAAAAAGCTTTTTAGTTTGACTCTATCCCAATCATTGATTCCTGCTTTTATTTCTTGCACTTTGGGAGTCATGTTAAGGAAATCTGGTCCTAGGCCAACGGGATGAAGATTTTGACCTATTTTCTCTCCTATTAGGTGCAGAGAGTCTGGTCTGATTTCTAGGTCATTGATCCACTTTGAGTTGAGATTTGTACAGGGTGAGAGATATGGGTTTAGTTTCATTTTGCTGCAGATGGATTTCCAATTTTCCCAGCACCATTTGTTGAAGAGGCTGTCATTTCTCCATTGGATGTTTTGGGCTCCTTAGTCAAGTATGAGTTATCTGTATTTATGTGGGTTTCTCCCTGTATCCTCTATTCTGTGTCATTGATCTCCCTGTCTATTTTGGTGCCAATACCATGTTGTTTTTGTTACTATTACTCTACAGTGTATTTTAAGGTCTGGTATTGTGATATCCCCTGTTTCGCTCTTCCTGCTAAAGATTGCTTTATCTATTCTGGGTCTCTTATTCCTCCAAATGAATTTCATGAATGCTTGCTATATTTCTATGAGGTACATCATTGGGATTTTAATTGGAATTGCATTGAATTTGTATAGCACTTTTGGAAGTATGGCGATTTTGACAATATTAATTCTGCCTATCCAAGAACATGGGAGATCTTTCCATCTTCTCAGATTCTCTTTAACTTCTTTCTTTAGTGTGCTTTAGTTCTCATTGTAGGGGTCTTTCACTTCTTTTGTTAGATTGATTCCCAAGTATTTTGTGTTTTTTTGAGGTTATTGTGAATGGGGTAGTTTTCCTGATTTCTCTCTCAGAGGATGCATCACTTACAAATAAAAATGCATTAGATTTACGAGCATTACTTTTATATCCTGCTACTTTACTGAATTCATTTATGAGTCCCAGAAGTTTTCTGCTGGAATGCTTAGGGTCTTCTAAATAAAGAATCATGTCATCAGCAAATAGGAATAGGTTGATCTCTTCTTTTCCTATTCGTATTCCTCTAATTTCTTTGGTCTGTTTAGTTGCCCTGGCTAGAGTTTCAAGAACAATGTTGAATAGTAGTGGTGAAAGAGGGCATCCCTGCCTTATTCCAGTTCTTAGGGTGAATGCTTTCAATTTTTCTCCATTTAGAATATGTTAGCTGTGGGCTTAGCATAGACAGCCTTTACAATGTTAAGGAATGTCCCACTATCCCTATTATTTCCAGTGTTTTGAGCATGAAGGGGTCCTGTATTTTATCAAATGCTTTCTCTGAATCTATTGAAATAATCATGTGGTTTTTGACTTTAAGTCTGTTGATATGGTGAATTTCATTTATTGATTTCCAGATATTGAACCAACCTTGCATTCCTGTATGAAATACACATGATCATGGTGCACTTTCTTTTTAATATGCTTTTGTATGCGATTTGCTAAAATTTTGTTAAGAATTTTTGCATCTATGTTCATTAGAGACATGGGTCTGAAATATTCTTTCCTCGATGTGTCCTTCTCTGGTTTTGGTATCAGGGTGATATTAACTTCATAGAATGAGTTTGGAAGGGTTCCTTCCTCCTCTATTTTGTGAAATATTTTGAGGAGTATTGGAATGAGCTCTTCTTTGAAGGTCTTGTAGAACTCGGCTGTGAATCCATCTGGTCCTGGAGGTTTGTTTGTTGGTAGGCTTTTGATGACTTCTTCTATTTCATTGCTTGAAATTGATCTATTTACATTGTGTATGTCCTCCA
>JAJEJO010045818.1:0-33996 GCA_020662805.1 Glaucomys volans | reverse complement strand
TTGTGTATGTCCTCCAGATTCAGTTTGGGTGGCTCATATGCCTCTAGGAACCTGTTGATGTCTTCCAGGTTTTCTATTTTTCTGGAGTATGAATTTTCAAAGTAGCTTCTTATTATGTTTTGTATTTCAATTGTGTCTGTTGTATTATTTCCATTTCCATCACGAATTTCAGTAATTTGGAGTTTCTCTCTCCTTCTCTTCATTAGCGAGGCTAAGGGTTTATTAACTTTTTTTTTTCAAAAAACCAACTTTTTTGGTCAATTTTTTGAATTGTTTCTTTTGTTTCAGTTTCATTGTGTTCAGCTCAGATTAGGATTATTTCTTGTCTTCTACTACTTTTGGTGAAGATCTCTTCCTCTTTTTCTAGGGCTTTGAGCTGTAATGTGAGTTCATTGATTTATTGACTTCTCATTCTTTTTTTAACTGCACTCCATGCAATGAATTTTCATCTTAGCACTGCTTTCATAGTGTCCCACACATTTTGATGTTTTGATCTTTGTTCTCATTGACCTCTAAGATCTTTTAATTTCCCCACTAATGTCTTCTGTTATCCATTCATCATTCAATAGCATATTATTTTATCTCCAGTTCTTGGAGTAGTTTCTTTTTTTCATTTTATCATTGATATCTAATTTCATTCCATTATGATCTGGTAGTATACAACATAGTATCTCTATGTTTTTGTATTTGCTAAGAGTAGCTTTGTGACATAACATATGGTCTATTTTAGAGAAGAAACCATGAGCTGCTGAGAAGAAAGTGTACTCGCTTTTTGATGGATGGAATATTCTATATATGTCTGTTAAGTCTAAATTGGCAATTGTGTCATTATTCCTATTGTTTCGTTGTTCAATTTTTGCTTGGAAGGTCTGTCCAATGGTGAGAGAAGAGACTTAAAGTCCACCAGTATTATTGTGTTTTGGTCTATTTGGCTCCTGAAATTGAGAAAGGTCTGATTGATGTACATGGATGCACCACTGTTTGGTGCATAAATATTTATGATTGTTATGTCTTGCTGATTAATGCTTCCTTTTAGCAGTATGAAATGTCCTTCTTTATCCCTTCTGACTAACTTTGGCTTGAAATCTTCTTTCTCTGAAATGAGAATGGAAACCCCTGCTTTTTTACTCAGTTCATGTGCATGGTATGTTTCTTCCCAACCTCTCACCTTTAATCTGTGGGCATGTTTTTTTATGAGATGAGTCTCTTGAAGGCAGCATATTGTTGGGTCTTTCTTTTTAATCCAATTTGCTGGTCTATGTCTTTTGACTGATGAGTTTAGGCCATTTACATTCAGGGTTATTATTGAGATATGACTTGTATTTCCCGTCATTTTAGCTTTTTTGGGATTTTTAGCTTAACTCTATTTCTCCTTTGATTGACTCTTTCTTTAGGGTCATTCCTCCCTGTGATGACTGAGATTGTTATTTTTCATTTCTTCCTCTTCAAATATTTTGTTGAGAATGTTCTGTAGGGAAGGCTTTCTCTTTGTGAATTCTTTAACCTTTTGTTTATCATGGAAGGATTTTATTTCATCATCAAATCTGAAAGTAAGTTTTGCTGGGTATAAGATTCTTGGTTGGTTTTGTTTTTACACACATTCATGCATGTCCACTGAATTTCACTACCATGATAATATGGTATATTTAACTGCTCCCTTCCTACTCCTGTGCTTTTACTGTTTTTGAGGATTCATTCATGTCTTTTGCCACACTATTCCCTTTTTGCCTTGCTAATAACTAAATTGAACCAATTGCCTATATTCAGTTGTCTCCACTAAAATACGGAATTTTATTTCTATTTTTTTATTGATACTTGAGTGATTAATTATAGCATGTGGAAAAATATATGAGGTAAGTTTACTGCAATTAAAATGTTTCAATCTATGCTTAATAAATAAAGTTGGTTTTAAAAATATGTCTGTGTTCTTGGTGTCCATGTGTGTTTCTCTGGTGGTAGCACATTTCAGATCTGCCCACACGATTGGCCACACTACACTCTCTGGCTTCCTGTCTTGTCTTGCCTTCTCTCCCTTTCACATTTATAATACCATTTGCCATCAGAGTCAGTGCCACACTTGGGTCTTTCTCATCCCAAACTGAGCAAAATAAACCTCTTCTTGTAAGTTCCTAAGACTCAGGTATCTTGTTGTAGTATCAGAAACCAGAGCAATCCAAGACAGCAATTTGCTTTATGTGGCCCCCAGATTCAAATGTTCATTTCAATTCAAAATAGAAAACCCTTACAGACACACATACCAGAATAACATTTGACCAAAAATGTGGTTACCAAAGGTCCATCTAGTTTACACTTAAAATTAGCCTTCACACTAACTCACAAAAAATGCTGAAGATTTTTTTGAAGGCATATATCTACTGTTCTGATTTCCCCTTAGACTGGTTTACTTTCTGGAGTGTGCTCCCCAAACTACTGAAAGAAGAAATGTGTGGCTTGTGTTTCTTATTAGGAAGACTCAGATTAAGAGTTGTAGAGTAAAATGCATGTTTGATCATTTCTATAAAAGAAAGATATAGACTAATGAGGGCATAATTTTCTTAATAAGGACATACCATAGGGAATGCAGGAGTTTCAGATTTTGCTTCTTTCTTAAGGATACTTACCAGAGAAGAGGGAATTGAGATTAGAACAAATTACATTGAACATTTCACTTGTACAATCATAGCTACCTTCACTATTCATTTGTTATGTCCTGTGAATGTTTCTATGGCCAGGACCCTGGTATCCATTCCTGCCAAACACTATAAAATGACTTGAAGTCTGAAAAAATATTTCACTCTGGCTCAATCATTATCATTTCTCAAGTAATAGATTCTTCAATTGATACTCACCTATTTTTAATTTTTTTGTAGTTGTTCATGGAAAGAATGCCTTTCTATGATTTGTTTATTTTATTGGTGCTATGGATCAAACTCAGTGCCTCAAAGGTGCTATGCAAGTGCTCTGCCATTGAGCAACAGCCCCAGCCCCTTTGCACCTCTTCATGGGAAAAAAAGTGAGTATTTGTCTAAATGTTGGAGTGTTGACTCTGTGTATTATTCTAACAGTTGCAAAGTTGCTGGATTAATTCCTAATTCTCTGATCCACTCCAAGTTGTCTTTTAGGCAGGGCAAAGATAAGATGTGGATATTCAATTTTCTCAACACCATTTGTTAAAAGGATATTTTTCCAACATATAATTTTGGCATCACTGTCAAACCTCAGAAGACTGTATCTGTGTGGGTTTCTCTCCTTGTCTTCTATTTTATTCCATTGGTCTCCATGTTGTTTTGGCACCAAAAACCATGATGTGTTGTTAATGAAGTTCTGTAGCCTATTTGAGATCAGATCAGGCATGATGATGCCTCCAGCATTACTCTCTTTGGTCAGTTTTGCTTTGGCTATTCTGGGTCTTTTATTCTTTCAAGTTAATTTTAGGGCTGGTTTTTTTTTTCTAGTTCTGTGAAAAAATCATTGGGTTTTGATGTGGACTGCCTTGAATCTCTACATTTTGGCACAGACACTGACTTCTCTCACAAGACCCTTTAAACTCAAGAAGAAAAACCAAGAATCCACAAGTGGAATGACATCAATGATTAAAAAGCCTCTGAACAGCAAAGGAAAAAAGAGTGTGAAGAGAGCCTACATACTGGGAGAAAATATTTACCAATTACTCTTCCAATAGGAGATAAATATTCAGAATATATGAAGAATTCAGATAACACCAGACAACTCAAATAAATCAAGCACTAAATGTGCAAAAGAACTAAACAGGCATTTCTCAAAAGAAAAAAATGCCAATGGCCAACAAATATATGAAAAAAGTTCCACATCCTTATTAATGAGGAATTGCAAATCAAAACTACACTGAGATTTCAACTCACTCTAGTTATTAATGCAAGCTTAATACAAACAATAATAAATACTGGTGAGGACATAGAGGAAATGTTATACTCATGTATTATTGGTGGGAATGCAAACTAGCACAACCACTTTATAAAGTGGTGAGAAGATTCTTCAAAAGAATAGAAATTGAACTGTTATATGACCCAGCTCTCCCACTCCTTGGTGTTTATCCAAAAGAAGTAAAATCAGCATAGTATAATGATACATGAATATCAATGTTTATAGCTAAATAGCTAAATTATGGAACTAGCATGGCTATTAATCAACAGACTAGTAGATTTAAAAAAATAGCATATATAAACAACAGATTTTCACTCAGACATAAAAAAATTAAATTATGTCATTTGCTGGTAAAATATATGAAACAGAAGAATATCGTTCTAAATGAAATGAGTCAGACTCAGAAAGTCAATGAACAAATGTTTTCAATCATATAAGGAAGTTAAAGAAAAAAAGAATTTTTAGGCCCAGCACCATGTCCCATGCCTGTAATCCCAGTAACTTGGAAGGCTGATGCAGGAGGATCCTGATTTCAAAGCCAGCCTCAGCAATTTAGTGAGACACTTTGTAACTCAGCGAGACCCTGTCTCTAAATAAAATACAAAAAATGTTGGAAATGTTGCCCAATGGTTAAGCACCTCTGAGTTCAATCTGTGGTACAAAAAACAATAAAAATAATTTTTAAATGGGGGAATCCCGTAAAAGCATAAAGGAAATCAGTGGAATAGAGAAACAGGGTTGAGAGGAAGGGAGGAGGGATGGGAAAAAGGAAGAACTGCAGAATGAAATTAACCAAAGTTTGCTATATACACATATGAATACACCACAGAGAATTACCCCTGATGTATATCTATAAAGTACCAATTAGAAGAACATTAAATAAGTGAAAGGAAGACCAGTAGAGTAAAAGGAACTGGCAAAGGGAGGAGGGGTGGTAAAATGCAAGTACTTGGGATTGAAATGAATCAAACTGTCCTCACACACATGTCCTAATATGTCAAAATGAACCACACTATGTTGGATAGCTATGATGCACTAATATTGAAGCATGTGAAAAGGGAGCATTCCAGGAATTAAAGGAAACCTTGTACAAACAGTGCAATTTTGAATATGATGCAAAACACTGTAAGTTCCTGCAATGTATACTTGATGTTAAAAAAGGAGGGTGCTTGAGCAGATCTAGTGCACTGCATTACTAAAAAGTTTTAACACTTTATGATGAATTAATACTTAAAATTTTCCTTCTCATATTAATAGATTCAAACAATGGATTTCCCAGACAGAAAATTTGATGTTTAATATCTGCTCCTGAATTTATTAACTGTGTGTCAGAACTTGACCTAACTCTGAAGATTCCACTCTTTTTAGTTTTAAGGACACTTGCTTCCACTTCTCTAGGATTAAATAGAAATCTGTGAAAATCATAAGAAATAATCATGGGCCCTCCCGCTACCACTTGCCACCCTCTGTGACTTCTCTTACTCCAAGGTCACCTCTGGAGTTACTCGCCCTCATCTCTAAGCTTGCGAATCACAGACAGGTGTTCTCTGCTCAGAGGCCAGACTTGGAGTCCTCATCTGAGCTTTTCATCTGGGAAGTTCAAGTTGCTTTGTACAACTGCTGTCACACAGGCCATGCATTTTGCAGCACATTTGTAAGCTGTGGCTGCCATCAGGAAGAACTTGGCTATTGTTGGTGTTGAAGCATGTGGCAAGACATGCTTGCTCATAGTTTTCAGCACGGACCAGTTCCCAGAAGCATATGTGCCCACAGTGTTTGAGAACTATGTGGCAGATATTGAAGTGGATGGAAAGTGGGTGGAGTTGGTTTCATGGAACACAGCTGGGTAGGAAGATTATGATCACCTGAGGCCTCTCTCCTACCTAGACACTGATGTAACACTGATGTGTTTCTCCATTGACAACCCTGATAGATTAGAAAACATCCCAGAAAAGTGGACCCCAGAAGTCAAACATTTCTGTCCCAATGTACTCATCATCCTGGTTGGGAGTAAGAAGGATCTTCATAATGAGCACACAATGCAGGATTTGGCCAGGATGAAACAGGGGCCAGTAAAACCTGAAGAAGGCAGAGATATGGCAAACAGGATCGGTGACTTTGGGTACATGGAGTGTTCAGCAAAGACCAAAGATGGAGTGAGGGAGGTTTTGAAATTGCCATGAGAGCTGCTTTAATCCAGACGTGGGAAGAAAAAAATCTGGGTGCCTCATGTTGTGAAACCTTGCTGCAAACTCAGCCCTCATGCAGTTAATTTTGAAGTGCTATTTATTAATCTTAGTGTATGATTACTGGACTTTTTCATTTATCTATAATTTACCTAAGATTACAAATCATAAGTCATCTTGCTAACAGTGTTTAGAAACCAACCATGATTATTAATAATGTCCAACCCATCTGACCTGCTAGGGTCCTCTGACACTGTTCTAATAGCCCTCTCTGCACTCCACCTGACACAACAGGTGCTGATTCAAGGAATGTCTTAACTTCTTGCTTCTTTCTAGAAAGAGAAATGGTAACTTTTGCGAATTAGGCTGCAACTACTTTATAACTGATATGTCCTGCCTATTATCTGTCAGGTGCAAGGAGTTTCACTTTGGTGAGTCTCACTTTGGAGCTTTACTCCTCAGCAGATTTCATTTCCATAGCTCTGGGGTAGGCATCCAGTTTTTTGAAAATGTACTCAGCCAGAAAGGCCCAAGTCCATGCAGCTGTGGCAGAGTTAGAGTTCTGTGGTTTCATCTTAGCTACCTTATAGTTACTGTGTAATTAGTGCCACTTAATGTATGTTACCAAAAATAAACATATCGATTCCAGACTAGATGTAGTATTTTTTGTATAATTGGAGTTCCTAATACTGATATTTGTCATCCCACAGAAAAGTGTATATTTTTTTTTAAAAGAAAGTGTATATGGAAATAAAGTCAGATGGAAACTTTCAAAAAAATAATTAATCATGCAGAAATGTCATCTTTACTGTCATCGTCAGTGTCATCATCATCATCATCATCATCATCATCATTATCATTATCATCACCTTCTTCCAAGGCTGATCTCCATCCAATGAATTATTTGGATTCTAAATGTGCTTCAACCCTTGATGACTAAGAGACAACACTTCTTGTTTATGTATGAAAACTGACTGGGTCAAGGGCAATAAAGCAATATCAATTATCTATATATCAAAATGTAGCACATGAAAGGAAATTATTAACACATATGTACCAGCATACCATTGAATAAATCATTCATTACCTTATAAGAAAACAAGAAGGCAGTTTGTCATCTGTGCACCCAGCACTTTCCTTTCTCCTAGGAGACATGTGACTTCTATATATGTCTCAGATGTCCTGAGAAAAGAAATTCAGGAGTGTCTTTTATACTATCATGGGTAATTAATATGATATAGTTTTTTTAATAACAATATCTGGGTTGACTACTAAAACAAATGATGGAATTTGAAGGCTCTGCAAATAACAAGGGGTTACAACAGGGAGTAATCACATAGCCTAGTGCAAATCTAAAAATGGAATGTGAGAGTTTTGTGTTCAACCCATTCTTTTGAGCACACACATATTGTGAGGTAGAGTTGGCAAAATCATACAGCACCTCATGGTAGTATGCAAGCAAAACTATCTTCTTTATTGCCTGCCATCATTGTCTTCCACCCTCTTCTTTGGCAGTGATACTAATATCTGACCACCTCTGTCCTCTGTGAAATGACTTTGGCTTCCTATAACATTTTATGTTCCTGAAAAACATTGTAAAAGTCCTCAAAATCTAGCCTCTCCATCTGAAATTTCACTCTATACACTTGTCATTGATCATTTGATCTTCACAAAATACCCTCTACTATTGTCCACACAGTTACATCTTTCTTTCATATCTATTTAATTTGATATGTGATTAAGATTTCTTTATATCAAATAATGACACTCCTATCTCTAAATTCCTCACACAAAGTACTCTGAGCCATGGCAGCCACAAGGACAGGAGATGGAATATGGCCAAAGACTACCATTCTCATCCAAATTACCTTATAAACTAGAAAACCAAAACAAAACAGAGGAACTAAAGCATATTTATTTAATATCAAAAGTGGTGGACACAAATTGAACTAAAGAAGGTACCAACTGCAGCAAGATGAGATATTTCTAGAAAAGGATAAAGCACAAATTACTGGACACAATTGTTGAATGTGTGGGGTGATATCAACATAGGAACTCTGCTATTGAAATAGAAACTGCCTGTGCTTTCTCTGCCTAATGACCTGGAATAGCATAGTAGAGTCTGCAGAAATACCAATAGCAGAGAAATTTCTATCCACATGACAACTCTTCTGCAGGGAATTCTTGTTAAGACTGTGGTGGAGTGAGGGGCTCTGAACTATGATGGAGAGCAGAAAAACATCCCCAGAATATTGTTATGCTTACAACTCAAGACTGAATTGAGGCCTGTGTGGTGGGCAGCTTTAATATGCTCCCATAACCCTCATTTCTGGCGTTCATATAATTTCAAAAAACCATTTCATTGAGTGTGTCCTGGAACCAGTGCCTTGTTTTCAATCAATACAATATGGCAACCCTGATGAAACATCTCTTCTGGAATTAGGATTCAAAAAGACTCTGAATTTAATCTTCATGACTGTGTTTCTCTGTCACTTCTGGCCAACTTAGATGGAAGCCAGCTATTATATTGGGAGGAAACTCATGAGAGACTCAAAGTGGAAAGCACCAATGGATTCTTCTTGCTTCATGACACCAGTGGCATGTGAGTGAGCTGGTAAGCTCGAAACCTCCCAATATTCTCTCCTCCAATATAGAGCCTTGAGGTGACAGTGGCCTAAATTCACACCCTGATATAGCCTTGCATGATACTCTGAATGAGTTAAGGGAACAGCAATTTGTAATTGCACAAAATCAATAGTTTTAATATCTCACTATATGTCTGTTTAAGAGAAAAATTATAATTTTAGAATCATTCAAATAAGAAAAGTTTCAATGAGTATAGCCACAGCCCCTAAGCAAGGGAATAGAAAGTTACTCATAGAAATAATTCTTAACTGAGCAAATGGAAATTGTGTGGGACTTCTCCTATAGAATTGCTAGTAATCCCTAAATCGCATGATTAATATAATGATTTCAGATAGCAGACTGTCAAAGTTAGAAATTAGATTAATAAAATTTGTACTTATGTTAAAATCTTTGAAATCAGAAGTTAGGAGTACACATAAGGTTCATCACCAGAAGAGGAAGGTCTTAGAACCTTATGTATTTACACATTTTTTTAAAGATAGACACAATTATTTTATTCATTTATCTTTTTATGTGGTGCTGAGGATGGAATGAAGGGCCTTGCACATGGTAGTAGAGCACTATACCACTGAGCCCCAACCCTGACCAAGGCAGCATTTTTGAGGAAATCAGTCTGAAGGGAATACGGAGATCCAAATAAGGAGGGATGAAGTTCCATTAGGAGAAGATTGTATATTGTTGAGAGCTTTCCTCGTACCTCTCAAATCTCACAGACCGACGGCTACTGTTCTTCTGGTAAGTGAGGAGTCCCTCCTCATGGTACACAATAGATGCTCTAACATGGCCTGTGTTTCACAGCACCACTGTTCCCAAACACTTGTGAACTTATGACATCAATGAATCTAAAGTTGAATTAAAACAAATGAATGTAAAAGGGCCTAAGAATCCCTAAGAAGAAAAACAATTGTTGAGATTAATACCTGAAAAGTGAATTCAATTTTACTTTATCCAACGTTCTGATTACTGAAAACTAGGAGCATTACAGCCCAAGTATATTGGTTCCCCTTCCTTTTATTTTTATTTTTTTTCATTTTTACTAAATTATTCCTTTCAGTCTTTTTTTTTTTTGATTCATTGAACACAAATGGAGTACAGCAATTGTTTTTCTGGTTGTACACAAAGTAGAGTGACCCCATCTGTGCATTCACACATGTACACAGAGCAATGATGTCAGTCATACATACTGTTATTATTCTTATCCCCACAACCTCAAACCCACCCCTCCCTTTCCTCTACGCTCTCTATCCTTTCTCCATTCTTGACATCATTCCACCCCACATTGTGAATCATCATTCACTTATCAGAGAGACCATTTGGCCTTTGCATTTTTGGGATTGGTTAATCTCACTTAGCGTAATAGTCTCCAACATCATCCATTTACATACAAATACCATAATTTTGTAGCTGAGTAATATTCCATTGTGTATATCTACCACAGTTTCTTTATCCATTCATATACTGAAGGACATCTAGGTTGGTTCCACAATCTAGCTATTGTGAATTGAGCAGCTATGAACATTGATGTGGCTGCATCACTGTAGTAATCTGATTTTAAGTCCTTTGGGTAAAGGCCAAGGAGTGGTATAGCTGGGTCAAATGGTGGATCCATTCCAAGTTTTCTAAAGAACCTCCACAATGCTTTCCAGAGTGGCTGCACCAACTTGTACTCCCACCAGCAATATATGAGTGTACCCTTTTCCCCACATCCTCGGCAACACCTGTTGTTGCCAGTAATCTTAATAAAAGACATTCTAATTGGGGTAAGATGAAACCTTAAGGTGGTTTTGATTTTCATTTCTCTTATAACGAGGGATCTTGAACATTTTTTCATAAAACTGTTGATTGCTTATAGACGTTCCTCTGTAAAGTGTCTGTTCATTTCCTTGGTCCATTTACTGATTGAGTTATTAGTATTCTTGGTGTAAAGATTTTTGAGCACTTTCTAGATTCTGGAGATTAGTGCTCTATCGGAAGTGTGTGTAGCAAAGATTTTCTCCCACTCTGAAGGCTCTCTCTTCACATTGCTGATTGTTTCTTTTGCTGAGAAAAAGCTTTTTAGTTTGACTCTATCCCAATCATTGATTCCTGCTTTTATTTCTTGTGCGTTGGGAGTCATGTTAAGGAAATCTGGTCCTAGGCCAACATGATGAAGATTTCGACCTATTTTCTCTTCTATTAGGTGCACAGTGTCTGGTCTAATTTCTAGGTCCTTGATCCACTTTGAGTTGAGATTTGTACAGGGTGAGAGATATGGGTTTAGTTTCATTTTGGTGCACATGGATTTCCAGTTTTCCCAGTACTATTTGTTGAAGAGGCTGCCTTTTCTCCATTGCATGTTTTTGGCTCCTTGGTCAAGTATGAGATACCTGTATTTATGTGGGTTTGTCTCTGTGTCCTCTATTCTGTACCAATTATCTCCCTGTCTATTTTCGTACCAATACAATGCTGTTTTTGTTACTATTGCTCTGTAGTATAGTTGAAGGTCTGGTATTGTGATACCCCTGTTTCGCTCTTCCTGTTAAGGAATGCTTTAGCTATTCTAGGTCTCTTCTTCCTCCAAATAAATTTCATGAATGCTTGCTCTATTTCTATGAGGTACATCATTGAGATATTAATTGGAATTGCATTGAATTTGTATAGCACTTTTGGAAGTATGGCCACTTTGACAATATTAATTCTGCCTATCCAAGAACATGGGAGATCTTTCCATCTTCTCAGATGCTCTGTAACTTCTTTCTTTAGTGTTTTGTAGTTCTCATTGTAGAGGTTTTTCACTTCTTATGTTAGATTGATTCCCAAGTGTTTTATTTATTTTTGAGGTTATTGTGAATGGGGTAGTTTTCCTGATTTCTCTCTCAGAGGATACATCACGTACACATGAAAATGCATTAGATTTACGAGCATTACTTTTATATCCTGCTACTTTGCTGAATTCATTTATGAGTTCGAGAAGTTTTCTGCTGGAATGCTTACGTCTTCTAAATGAAGAATCATGTCATTAGCAAATAGGAATAGATTGAGCTCCTCTTTTCCTGTTCATATTCCTCTAATTTCTTTGGTCTGTCTAATTGCTGTGGCTAGAGTTTCAAGAACAATGTTGAATAGTAGTGGTGAAAGAGGGCATTCCTGCCTTGTTCCAGTTCTCAGGGGGAATGCTTTCAATTTTTCTCCATTTAGAATGATGTTAGCTGTGGGCTTGGCATAAATGGCCTTTACAATGTTAAGGAATGTCCCCACTATCCCTATTTTTTCTAGTGTTTTGAGCATGAAGGGGTGCTTTCTCTGCATCTATTGAAATAATCATGTGGTTCTTGACTTTAAGTCTGTTGATGTGGTGAATTACACATATTGATTTCTGGATGTTGAACCAACATTGCATCCCCAGGATGAAACCCACTTGATCATGGTACACTATCTTTAATATGCTTTTGTATGTGATTTGTTAATTTTTTATTAAGAGTTTTTGCATCTATGTTCATTAGGGATATTGGTCTGAAATTTTCTTTCCTCAATGTGTCCTTCTCTGGTTTTGGTATCAGTGTGATATTAGCTTCATAGAATGAGTTTGGAAGGGTTCCCTCCTCCTCTATTTCATGAAATACTTTGAGGAGTATTGGAATGAGCTCTTCTTTGAAGGTCTTGTAGAACTCGGCTATGAATCCATCCGGTCCTGGAGGTTTCTTTGTTGGTAGGCTTTTGATGACTTCTATTTCATTGCTTGAAATTGATCTATTTACCTTTTTTATGTCCTTCAGATTCAGTTTGGGTGGCTCATATGTCTCTAGGAACCTGTTAATGTCTTTGAGGTTTTCTATTCTGTTGGAGTATATATTCTCAAGTTAGCTTCTTATTATGCTTTGTATTTCAATTGTGTCTTTTGTAATATTTCCATTTCCATCACGAATTTTAGTAATTTGGAGTTTCTCTCTCCTTCTCTTCATTAGCGAGGCTAAGGGTTTATCAATTTTATTTATTTTCTCAAAGAACCAACTTTTTGTTTTGTCAACTTTTTAAATTATTTCCTTTGTTTCAAATTCATTGATTTCAGCTCTGATTTTGATTATTTCTTGTCTTCTACTACTTTTAGTGATGATCTGTTCCTCTTTCTCTAGGGCTTTGAGCTGTAATGTGAGATCGTTGATTTGTTGACTTTTCATTCTTTTATTAATGAATTTTCCTCTTAGCACTGCTTTCATTGTATCCCAGAGATTTTGATATGTTGTATCTTTGCTCTCATTGACCTCTAAATATCTTTTAATTTCCCCCCTAATGTCTTCTGTTATCAATGTATCATCCAATAGCATATTATTTAATCTCCAGGTCTTGGAGTAGTTTCTGGTTTTACCAGTACCATTGATATCTAATTTCATTCCATTATAATCTGACAGTATACAACGTAGTATCTCTATATTTTTGTATTTTCTAAGAGTAGTTTTGTGGCATAACATATGGTCTATTTTAGAGAAGGAACCATGACCTGCTGAGAAGAAAGTTTATTCACTTTTTGGTGGATGGACTATTCTATACATGTCGGTTAAGTCCAAATTGGTGATTGTGTCATTGAGTCCTATGGTTTCTTTGTTCAATTTTTGCTTGGAAGATCTGTCCAATGGTGAAAGAGGAGTGTTACAGTCTCCCAATATTATTGTGTTTTGGTCTATTTGTTTCCTGAAATTGAGAAGGATCTGATTGACATATGTGGATGCACCATTTTTTGGTGCATAAATATTTATGATTGTTATGTCTTGCTGATTTATGCTTCCCTTCAGCTTTATGAAATGTCCTACTTTATCCCTTCTGACTGACTTTGGCTTGATGTCTGCTTTATCTCAAATGAGGATGGAAACTCTTGCTTTTTTACTCAGTCCATGTATATGGTGTGGTTTATCCCATCCTTTCACCTTTAGTCTGTGGGCAAGTTTTTCTATGAGATGAGTTTCTCGAAAGCAGCATATTGATGGGTGTTTCTTTTTAATCCAGTCTGCTAGTCTATGTCTTTTGATTGATGAGTTTAGGCCATTTACACTCAGGGTTATTATTGAGATATGACTTGTATTTCATATCATTTTAGCTTTTTTGTTTTTTTTTTAGCTTAACTTTGTTTCTCATTTGATTGACTCTTTCTTTAGGCTAATTCCTCCCCATGTTGACTGAGATTGTTTTTTTTTTTTTTTCCTTTCTTCTTCAAATATATTATTGAGAGTATTGTGTAGAGCAGGCTTTCTCTTTGTGAATTCTTTAAGCTTTTGTTTATCATGGAAGGATTTTATTTCATCATCAAATCTGAAGGTAAGTTTTGCTGGGTATAGGATTCTTGGTTGTCATCCATTTTCTTTCGGAGCTTGAAATATGTTGTTCCAGGCCCTCCTTGCTTTTAGGGTCTGGGCTGAGAAAACTGCTGATATCCGTATTGGTTTTCCCCTGTAGGTAATCTGATGCTTTTCTCTTGCAGCCTTTAAC
This sequence comes from Glaucomys volans, assembly GCA_020662805.1. Taxonomy (NCBI): domain Eukaryota; kingdom Metazoa; phylum Chordata; class Mammalia; order Rodentia; family Sciuridae; genus Glaucomys; species Glaucomys volans. The sequence continues at coordinate 19,801 of JAJEJO010045818.1, read as the reverse complement.
ATTCTATCTTTGTTTTGTATTCTAGGTATTTTCATTATAATGTGCCTTGGTGTGGATCTGTTGTAATTCTGTGTTTGGTGTCCTCTAAGCCTCTTGTAATTGATTTTCCATCTCATTTATCATACTTCGGAAATTTTCTGATATTATGTCATTGAACAGATTATTCATTCCCTTGGTTTTTTTCTTTTTTTCTTTTTCTTTTTTTTTTTTTTTTTGTGGAACCAGGGATTGAACTCAGGGTCACTCGGCCACTGAGCCACATCCCCAGCCCTATTTTGTATTTTATTTAGAGACAGGGTCTCACTGAGTTGCTTTGGGCCTCGCTAAGTTGCTGAGGCTGGCTTTGAACTCGCGATCCTCCTGACTCAGCCTCCCAAGTCGCTTTTATTACAGGCATGGGCCACTATGCCTGGCCATTCCCTTTGTTTTTATCTCTGTGCCTTCCTCAATCCCAATAACTCTTAAATTTGGTCTTTTCATGATATCCCATATTTCTTGGAGTTTCATTCATGATTCCTAACCATCTTCTCTGTTTGTTTGACTTTGTTTTCAAGATTAAATATTTTGTCTTCACTGTCTGAGGTTCTGTCTTCCAAGTGATCTATTCTGTTAGTTATGCTTTCTATTGAGTTTTGCACTTGATTTATTGTTTCCTTCATTCCCTTGTTTCCTTCAAGGATTTCTGTTTGTTTGTTTTTTTCTCAGAACTTCTATCTCTTTATTGAAATGATTTTTTGCTTCCTGCAATTGCTCTATTAGCTGATTATTCATAGCCTGAATCTGCTCTCTCGTCACATCATTCTCTTCTTGGATCATTTTAATTATGAACATTCTGAACTCCCTTTCTGTCATTCCTTCTACCATGCTGTCTTTGGGTTTTCTTGATGTATCATCTAGGTTTTTTTGGGACACTTTCTTCCCGTGTTTTCTCATGTTCCTCGTCTATCTTCCCTTCTAGTAGTGCAAATCAAAGGGATTGCAATTTCCCTGTAAAGACTTAAAGTGTCCCTGCAGATTTCCCGTAACTCACCCAATATTTGAGAGGTGCTTGATCCAGTGGTGACCCAAGATAGCTGCTGTCCCACTACCTCCAGGTTGGGAATGATCTATGCTTCTGGGCAGCGGCAACCTGGTGTTGATAGACAATCAGATACAGCAAGGTGCTAGATCCTGGGCCAGGGTGTGGACCTGGGCACTAGACCAAGTTGGGGTGGGGTCACAGAACTGTGCTTAGAGATGGGGACACTGGGCTTAAGAGTCCAGGCAGGCCTGAGCTCCTGGCTGGGGGCCCAGTTGGTTTCAGGTTTTCCCTCTCTGCCAAGGCAGCTATTTTCAAAGTAGCACCAAAGGGCCCAAACTCCCCTCTGGAGCTGGCAACCGCCTCTGCTCAAGGCCAGATCTCACCAGGAGTTGCAGCGCTGCGGCCCCGCCAGAAGACCTGAGCTCAGCTCCGAGGACTCAGGCAGCCGAAGATGGTCTCTCTCCGCCAGGGAAGCTGCAAAATGGCGCCGAAGGGCCCAAACTCCCTGCCAGAGCTGGCACTGTCTCTGCTCCCTCGCGATGCCGCAGCCCCACCAGAAGACCGGAGCTCAGCTCCGAGGACTCAGGCAGCCGAAGATGGTCTCTCTCCACCAGGGAAGCTGCAGAATGGTGTCGAAGGGCCCAAACTCCCTGCTGGAGCCCTCAACCAGCTCCAATCCCAGCCAGATCTCCCCAGGATTCACAGTGCCGCAGCCCCACCGGAAGACCTGAGCTCAGCTCTGAGAACTCAGGCAGCCAAAGATCTACATATTTACACATTTTATTTCTTCTTCATCCTTTACTTCTATTAAGCTCTCAGAGACTGGGAAATCATGGATCAATCTGACTAATTATGAGCACTGTATATAGAGTTGTCAGGGCAATACAAGTATAAATAATCAGCCTGTTTCTTCAGCCATTTAAGTTTTCTGTCCCTTTTAAATGGTCTACCTACATATGTCTACTTCCAGAGCCATCACCTGCACCAAGGCATCCAATGTGACTCTCTTCCTCCCAGTTCTGGTGACAAGTATCAGCCCTCATCACATGCCATTTGATGAAGAACCAACAGTTTCTTAGACACTGGTCATGTCCTAACAGAAATCCAGAGCCTCCCAGTACGATCTCAGGGAGACAGTGACTTGGGGAAGAAAAGTCAGGGACATTATTTCAACATCTTCTGTTCAGACTTGAAAGTTGGGGTGATAAAATCGGAAAGCTCCAACTTGCAATATTTCAGCTCAAAGGCTTATGAAGTTTACAACGTTGGTGCTTATAAGCTTAAGGAAGACTCTCATATGAAATTTACATGCCTGCTTCTTGCAAGGTTAGGAAGACTCTCGTACAGATTTTTCCTCTCCTTGCACACTGGTTCTATCTCATCTTGACATCTATCCTACCATAACAGGAAATTGGTCCCTCTGAATGCTGCTCTAAGCACTGAAAAATATCATAAATTTGAATATGATGATAAAGATGAAAATAATTTTAGCAACCATGTAATTATGAACCTTTACCTAGGACTTAAGATTTTTTATAATGTAGTTTGTTATATTTTCCTTGTATAACCACATTCTAGAAATAACAACAAACATTATGTTCATTGTATAGTTCAGCCTGTCACTCCAGGCAGAAACCTCCTCTGCTCACTGTGCTCCACCCACTGGGTTTCTGGTGGACCTCAGTGGGTAGATTTTGTTGTATTTGTTATATAAATAGCAAGTCAATGTTTCAGACTTGACATTGTGTTCTCAACTGTACACAGAGGGTTGGATTTAATGAGAAAATCTGTTAAGAAATGTTTCACATGAAAAAACTATTTAAGAAATTTGCACTGCCATGGTAAGCAATGGCAAAAAGTAACAAGTGAACTCAATATGAGACATTTCCTTGTGATTGTGCAGCACTGATAAAAATAACTCTGCCTTATTGAAAAAAATAGGTGCAGATAAATTATTAAAAGCTATTTATTGTTTAACACATTATATTCCACTTTTCCACATATAGAACCTTAAAAATAGAAAAATACCAAATAAATAATAATGTTACACCTCAAGGTCCTAATAAAGAACAAATTAATTACAAAACCAAAGACAGGAAAGAAATTAAGATCAGAGTCAAAATTAATGAAGTTGAGAATACATAATTCAAATAATCAATACAGCAGTGTTGGTTCTTTGAAAAGATAAACAGTAAACACTTAACCAAATTAGCCAAAAGAAAGGGAGAGAGGAACAAAATCAGGGATTTTGGAAAAGAAGATATCACCACAGTCATTTCTGAAATATAGAGGTTCATCAGGGACTCTTCTATGTACAAATATAACACAATGAATGATGCTTATGTACATAATTGTAATGCAGTGATTAATAATAATATTATAATAATAGATGTGAGATCAATAGGGTGGAACAAGAGGATTGGGGGAGAGAGGAAGAAAGGAAAAGGCATGGTACTTCAGAATGAGACTGATCAAACTGTGTTGTGTGCATGTGTGAATATGGAATAATGAATTCCACTATCACCTCTTATTATAATGCACCACTGAAAGTAAAACAAAGAGAAGATATTGGATATGTAAAAAATGAACTTAATTTCCCTTCTAATGTTTTGGACATCATATGATTCAGCGAATCTCTAGAGATTCTTCTAAGGAAGTATGCCCAGAGATTTTTTTTCTTGGGGGAGTTTGGTTCCTTACAGAAATTAAACATAGAATAAATCTTGTGATTTTGAAATTTAAATATAGATAAAAAGGGTTTCTTCATGGAGGACATCTATTTATCTTACATAGACACAAGATAGATCATTTTCCAGTCTGATTTCTTCTTTGTACCCCAGGGGAGATGAACTCTTTGGAGAATGGAAAGAAAATTGAACATTTTATTTAATGAGGAGCTCTGAGAATTCAAGGTTGAGATTCTGGAAACAATAAAGCTCCCACTTTTGCCCCTCACCAGCACTTTTCTGATGTCAGCCTCTATGAAGATGCATGAGGATTACCTAAGGATACATCATGGAGAAGAGAAATGTTCAGACACAGCCATCATGGAGGACAGGTGTGTCCCAGTGAGGCTGGTTGTGGTTAGAAGGGAAAGAGGAGAGAGTGTGGGTATTGGGCTTTACTCTAGAATAAAGATACCTGGAAAGTTCTTTTATTTTAAATATTTATTTATTTATTTATCTTTGAAGGTGAAATTCTTTTGAAAGCACTTATTTTCCATTGACATCTTTCTTTTATGCCAATTCTTCCTTTTTCTTTTCTCATTTCTTGGATTCTAGAGATTCTCTCTACTAATTATTTTCTGCTGAGTCCCTGAGTCTTCTTCACTGTCTTCTATAAATTGAAGGCTCCAGTCAGATTTCCTGCTTCCAATTAATCAGGCATTAACTTCTCACCTGAAATCTGCTATGTGAGGTTTTGTCTATTTTTTTCCCAAATTTGATATGCATTTCTTCTTAGATCTCTACCCATGTTTACTGGCAGATTTGAGTTACTGATAGCTTTGATTAGTTTTATTTGTAATTGTTATTTCACCATGGTGTCCAAAATAGCATCTATCAGGTTGAATTTATTTGTGATATTTAATTACCAACCCAATTTCCCTTTCTTTTTGTATTCCAAATTCTTTTAAAAGTCCAGGAAAATCTCAAATGATGTGTTGAGGAAGACTGGATGTGTTCATGGATTAAATATGAATACTCCAGTGTTTCAATGTAACGTTTCCTGTCACTACCATTTTTCTTTGTGTTTGCAAAAGCTCCTTGTGAACTGTCTCCAATTTTATAAATGCCTGTTCCATTTTTTCAAAACTAGTTTTCTATTGTAGTTATTGTTATGATGTGTATTCAGTTCTATAATTTTGTGATTAATTATGTTAACAAACATCCACATTTTGAGGATGCTTCCATTAAAAAAGTTGGTTTTCCTGGTTCATCATGTGTTAATTTTTTTAAAAATAAATATCAATGTATTGTATCTAACCTTACTACTCCATTTTAGGTCTATATTTAAGCAAGTGATAAGTTGAAATTTTCTCACTTATCATATAGTAGACAATTTCATCTCGTCATTCATTATACATCCAACATTTGTGTTTGTAGAAATACAAATGCAAACAAAAGATGGGCATCCATCCAAGGTGATGCTGTAACTGGGGTACAGGTTGGCTGTTTATTGGATATTCCCTTTGTCTCCTTCTCTAACAGGAACACCAGCTATGTGGAAGGAGAGAGATCCACACTGGCTTATCACAATTTCTCCTCTTGGGCCTCTCAGACAATTCAGACCTGCAGCCCCTCCTCTTTGGACTCTTCCTGTCCATGTACCTGGTCACAGTGCTTGGGAACCTGCTTATCATCCTGGCTGCCAGCTCTGACTCCCACCTCCACATCACCATGTACTTCTTCCTCTCCAACCTGTCCTTGGCTGACATCTGCTTCACCTCCACCACAATCCCCAAGATACTGGTGAACATCCAGGGACACAGCAAAGACATTTCATATGCAGAGAGCCTCACTCAGGCATATTATTGTATGGTTTTTGTTGGAATAGTTGTCTTACTACTGTCCATAATGGCATATGACAGATTTGCAGCCATCTGTCACTCCCTGAACTATATAGTCATCCCGGCACTGTTCTGGTTCTGATTTCTTGGCTAATTATATGCTGGGTGTCCCTGATTCATGTTCTATTGATGAAATGGGTGACTTTCTTCAAAGTCACTGAAATCCCACATTCTTCTGTGAAGTGGCTCAGCTTCTCAAGATTGCCAGCTCTGATACTCTGGTCAATAACATCTTTATGTTTGTGGTGGCTGCCTTGCTGGGTATGCTTCCTGTTGCTGGGATCCTCTACTCCTACTCTCAGATTGTCTCCTCCTTAGTGAAGATGTCCTCTATAAGCAAGTATAAAGCATTCTCCACCTGTGGGTCCCCTCTCTGTGTGGTCTCTTTGTTCTATGGAACAGGACTTGCAGCTTACCTCAGTTGTCCTCTGACACATTCTTCACTGAAAATCTCTATTTCCTCAGTTATGTACACTGTGGTCAACCCCATGCTGAACCCCTTCATCTACAGCCTGACGAACCATGATGTGCAGGGGACCCTGTGGAGACACCTCAGCAGAGCAGCCCCTTGTCCCTGATGGATCACTGACCTCAGAACTAAGTGGACACTGTGTGCTCTGAAGGAAAATGTTGTGAGTTTCAATATCTTGTCTTATTTTCTCCCACAAAGGCATGCTGAACTTTTTGCACTCCAGAATCACACATTACTTGGTCTTATGTAATTTTGTATTTGGTTTTCCTCAACAATTTTCTCTCTAGTTCCATTTTAACTTTTCTTCCCTATACGTGGTCGTGTTCCATAATGTTTCAAGTTTGTAACTTTTGTTGCAGACATTCCTGAGACTTGCAAAATTATATAAGTCAACTATATTAAGTACTAACATATTATCTTAAAAATTAGTGCTTAAAACTCAATGTTCTTCAACTTAATTTGCTTTCTTGTTTCCCCTGGGAGGAATGAAATGAAAATCATCAATGCAAAGTGTTTACCTCACTTGGTCTGTGCTTGTCTTTTTAGAGGCATGACTTCATTTATTCCTGAAGCAACTTCTTATCTGTATTTTCCCTAATTCACCCAGTTTCTGTGAGAAAGAGCCTGAAAGTGGGGTTCTTGATAACCTGGAACCAGATACTGAGTCCCTGCCCCTCTCTTTGCTCTCCTACTTCTTGTAAGAACAATGATTCAATTTTCAACATGAAAACTGGAGTCTAGCTTTGAATGTGTTTTCTGATTTGGCCCATGTGATATGATGCCTGGGAAAACTCCAATGATGCTACATTGCTTGTGATCATTGGTTTTCTCTTCGCCTCCATTTCTCTCTTCTTATGCTCATTCCTTCCTTGCTCACTCTCTCCTCCTCCTTCTCTCCTTCATTTTGACTGTTATACTGGTAATGTTAACTTACTCCACTCCTTTTCATAGCTGAATAATATTCTACTGTTTGAATATACACAGAATTCAAGCTGTTTTTCCTTTCACCTGTCCATGGCCATTTGGACATTTACCATATTTTGACAGTTGTGGAAGAGGGCTTCTATTGATATGTATGCATGTTTGTCCATTTGGGTATAGCCATTTAACCAATGAGAAACTGTATTTATTGTAGCTGCCCCATAGCATTGGATTTGTTCATGATGTCTTGGTCATGCCATCTCAGTTTGTGGAGCATCCTCTGTAATGTTTGCAAAATGGGAAAATCACCTAAGAAAGCTATTCTCAAATCCTACACTGGTTATTAAGCAGCAAATTACTAAACTTGCTTTCAGTTATACTAATAATGTCTGAATGGAACCCCTGTGTCATATGGTCACTGTGTGGTTAATTCTTTGAAGAATAGTCAAATAAATTTTACATTCTAATTTACACAGTTTATAATGTATTCATATCCTTGTCAATACTTGTTATTTTCGACAGTTTTGAAAGTATAGCTCTTTATTGGATGTGGAGTGGTACATTATTTGCTTTTGATATGCATTTCCCTATGCCTAACTGAGGTTGCTTTTGGGAGGTTTATTGGTAGTTTGTATGTCTTCTCTGTAGAAATTCATTTCAACTCTGTGCTCACCTTGTAATGGAGGTATGTATACTTTTGCTTCTACCCTGTAAGAGTTCTTAATATACTGTGGGTACTTGGCCCTTATTAGATATCTGTTTTGCAGATATGTCTTCCTTTTCTATATTGTCTTTACCTTTATTTCAAGTATAAAATCTAGCATTTTAATTATACTCATCATGACATACAATAGATACTTTGAAATTATTTCTGTGAGGTTAGTTTTTGTGTCCCTTTACCAACACCTACTAAGTCCCCACCCATATCCTTCACAGCCAATATTGTACTCTTTGCTTTCCTGATTTGGACTATTGCAGGTTCACCTGTGAGTCCATGTGATGGTGTATTTCTGTGCCGGGCTCATTTCTCCTAACAGAATGCCTCATAGGTTCATTCATGCTGCCTGGGAGGACAGTGTTTCCCTCCTATTATCCCTAATTAGTGTTCCTGTGAGTATGCCCACCACATTTAGTATCATCTGATCATAAGCAGTTCACTTACTCCCCATCTTGGCTATTGCTGATCATGCCATGACAATGGGAATGCACAGGCATCTTGACATACTGACCTCATGTGTACTAGATATATGTATACTAGAGGGACTGCTGGATCATATTTAACTCCTTAAATTTTTTTGAGGAAACTCCACAAATTTTTCTCCAATGGCTGCATCAATTTACATTCTCACTGATAGTGTTCAGTGCTCTCTTCTTTCCAAATCCTCCATAATGCCTGTCATCATTCATCTTTTGGATAACAGTCATTCTAACAAAGTGTGAAGTTCATTGTGATTTCTACTTGCATTGCCCTTCTGTTTAGTGGTTTTGAATATTATTTCACATACCTATCAGTAATTTGTAAGTCTTATTTTTAGAAATGTCTATGAAGGTGATTTGCTTATTTATAATTGAGTTTTTATTTGCTTATGTTTTACTATCCTGTTGTTTGATTTCCATGTATTTTAGATATTTTCCTCTTATCCAACATTCTTATTAAAATATATTCTCCCCCACTGCAGGATATTCTTTTATCTCTCCAATGCTTTTTTTGTTAAATAGAAACCATTAAATTTGATATAATTCTGTTTTTGTATTTTTGCTTTTGTTGCCTCTGCTCAGGATTTCATACACAAGCCATTATTTCCTTGGTCAATGCCACTGAGCATTTCTTATTGTTTGCTTCCTCTAGTCCTACTGTCTAGTGCCTGTGGCCAATCTCTATCTTTAAATTGGGGATTATGATGCATTAAGATTCACAGAAGTAGAAGGAAATAAAAGTGAAAGTCCTTTGAAGATTCAGGGTTTTCTTTCTCACCAGGAAGCTTGACTGTACTCCACATTCTCACTGCCAGGTTTGAGGCATGGTAATACACATGGCCAATTTTTTTTTAAGCTGACATAAAATCTGTACATACTTATGGGTTATTATGTGCTGTTTTCACATATGTATACCCATTGTGTAATGTTCAAATCAGGTTAAGCATATCTAAGTCCTGAAACATCAGTTTTTGTGAACACATTCAAAACCATTTCTAAATTCTTTAAGTTATTATTTAAAAACTCAATGTGTGCCATTTGCTTCTGCAAATTGATTGAATGAAGCATGTACTTAAGGGAGAATTTGTTCTTATATAATAAGAATCTGATACAAAACCCAGTTTTTGCAGTTCAGATTTATGTCTCTAAGGAGAATATCCTATATTTTCTTCTATACTCCTGGTCTGTGGTTCTTATTCCTCGTGATGCATGTGTTTTGCATAGATAAGATCACAATTCCAGTTTTTCTGTTAATTTGATATATGCTTGTATATTAAAAACTACTGGTCTTTAGAAAATTACTTGGTAAATTTCTACTCTCCTCTAATATTTCAGGGTGTCTAACAAGTGTGCAGTAAAAGTTCTTTCCAAATTTTCATTGACCTCATGACTTCACTAAAGATGACATCCTCACAAATTTTCTCATTTGAATGTGGTAGGATTCAGGTTCTTGCAGAATGGTGGCTAAAGGCCTTCCTTAGTTTTATCACAAGCGTCATCTTATGGCATAGCACTTGGCTTCCATGAGTGTGAGCAGGCAGGTGACACAGGAGGTAGAACCAGCCCTATTATGAAGACATTGGTCTCTAAGCACCCCATTACTATGGTGATATGCCTAGGCTTTTCAAGAAGGTCCTACACTCATCAAGATACCACTCTGTTGGAAAAGGATTCCCATCAATAAAACTGGAAAGCAGGCATATCAACCTCTCTTCAGTAGTGGGTAATTCCACAGGTGCAACTGTTATGTTCCTTGACCTCCAAAGGAAAAGATCCATATTGGTTCTCTCCTAGCTGTAGGGTCTTACTGTAATACCATATTAAGCTTCACTCATCCTGAGCCCAAAGACAAGATTATAAGGTAGTTTCTGATTTTTTGCTCATCAGGAAAATTGCTCCTCTCATTCCAAGAATATTATCTTTAGATTTTATGTGTGTTATTACCTAATGGAGTATTTAGGAAAACGTATTTTTGACCTGTATTTTCGAAGTGGATAAAATAAATTCTCATACAACCTTGAAAAGTATGTCCTTGGAAACCTTCCACATTTCATCTATCACAGACTCTTGTGGCTCATTGCAACAAACTTGTGCATTAATACTTCTCTGATCATAGCAAGGAAGCCATATCATATATCCCAATCAGTTGTATGGACATGAAGAAAAGATTCTATCTACTGTGCATGCATACATGAGGTGAATTTGACAGGACCAAAGAGCCAGAAAGCATGAGTGTGGAGCTGCATTGGATTTGGAGGATGTTTGATGGTGAGGTATTTTGCTATGTATGAGTGGCAGCAAAAGTTAATTTCAAAACTGCCATCATTCCATAGTGAATGGAAAGGATTAGACCCTAGACTCTCCACCATAGGATAGTGTAAAAACATGTTGAATGAAACCAAGAAGAGCTACATTCCTGCAGCAAAAAGAGTCAATTGCTTAATACTTTTCCTCATCTTCCTTCACATGATGAATGTCCTTAATGGAAACAGGATGATTCTAAATTGTGACTTTTTTATGTGCATGACAAATGCCTATCATCAATCTTTCATTCTTGTATTATTTGTAGGATTTTTCAAACCTCACCCACCAATGTATGATTCTTTACCTTGCAAGTACTCTTTAAGAAGTCTAGATCATATTAAACAGTCATGATGATGTATAAACCTATTTTACATTTAATCTCTATGAACTGCTTAGAGATCTTAGCAGTTTCATTCTGGTAGAGAAAGAAGTTACTGGATATATGAATGTCAACTTCTCTTTTCCTTTTCCTTTTTTTTTTTTTTTTGTAAGGCAGTAAGCAGTTTCTAACAGGCGTGTACATTATCTGTTTCATCTTTGACTTACTTCACCTAAGTACCATTAAAAGAGAACAATTTGAGGACATGATAGTTCCAAAATGTGCCCCAGTCCACTCAGCTAATAATTTTCAGCTGATATTGAAAATGAATTTTGTCCTGAAAAATCAATATATCCAATAATTCCTTGAACTATAATATGTTGATAGTTAGATCTTTGCTTTATAAGCCATAAATATGGAATAAATACTATTCTAATAGGAATGGTTGATTGTATCTCCTGATCAAGGCTTTCAATAAAGTGCTTTAGTTATCAGACCTTTATAGACATGCGAATTAAGCAAAAACATGCTTTTTCTCATGCTGAACATCACAGCTTGTAATATTATGATCCTTCTGAATCTGGGAATGCACATATAAGCCAAATTCTTAAATGTAATAGCAGGAGCTATAATTGACAGGGAATTGTCATTCAGGGGCACATGACGTACTTGTTTACAATCATTTTATGGCTTTGGAAGAAAGCACTTTTGCTGTTAATTTGCTGCTGAGGATTCTGAATCTCAGAAAGGAACTGGAAGATGCCAAAACTGCCATGTTCATAAGCCAATGTAGGAGTGATGAAGTGTCTATAATCCCCACGTGCTTTCTATTATGTACCTTAATCAAAAATTTTTATACAAGTTTCAGATGTCCTCAGGGAACTTTATAAATTTTTCCCATAAAAGTGTTACTACATCATGAAACTCTCCTAAATCATTAAATAATAGAGGAAAATCCAAAGCATTACCTGAATGAAGAGTCTACTGTAGGGCATGAGTCAATATTATCATCTCACTTATCAAGGTCATCCGCGACCTATGACTGGGGTCCATAGACATTGGAAATTTTACAAAAAGAACATAAAAGAAGCCAAAGTTTAATTAATTTGCAATGAAATAATTGACATAATATTCAACACGACAGGGCTTCCCAGCAACTGTACTATGTGGCCACCATTGACACCATAATTTGACAGCTGAACAAAGCCACACATTTAAAACCAGCATTATTTCTCGAGCCCATGTTGTAATATCACAATTGCAGAAACTCAAAATACACCTTTCTCCTCTCTTGGATGTATCCTTTAGAGTTCCTTTAATAAATAAAAACAAATCTAGTTATTTCAGTGGACAGTTAATAGAATGCAGATAATCAGTTGAATATATACTGCAGGACAAAGGTAAAAAGGAAACTAGTTACAGACAGAGGCACTGAAGGGAGCCTCTAAAACACTGAGGGCTTCGGGGTGTGAAAGCAGTAGTGGAATAGGCTGAGTTTCCAAGGTAGTGTATTGGGTGACCATGAATGAAAGTGTATGACATCACGTTCAGGTGGAAACTAGAGTAGTGATTTTAGGTTTCCACTCAGCACCAAAAGATCCCTGTGGAAGGGTAAAATTATAGCAAAAGGACAATCCCCTAATGTCCAGCATAAGGACAATCTTTTTGGTGTCAAAGGTTCAAGCATTTAAAGATATTTGTAAAACAACCTATGTCTTGCTCAGACAAGTACATATGTAACTTACCATTTGAGCTTGATTTCTTAAGGAACCATCACTTGGGTCATTTCTGGAGTTTTACAAAACCATCCTACCTCACCTAAATAAGTCAGACTTAAAATGAGTCACCAAATTTTTGTGCCCCCAGCTTATTCCAACAAAAGTCAACATTGAGGACCAGTAATATGACCCCTACACAAAACCTACCTAAAGAAATATCCTACATGCAAATTTTAAAGAAAATATATAAGAATTTTGAAAAATAATGGAATTTAAATCTCTAAAAAGTGTATTTAGAATTTGACCTGGAGGACAGGGTCATTGCTCAGAAATGACAGAGACTACTGGGATATATTTATTTATTCATGAAGATTATGTGAAAAAGAACTCTGAATACTTCTACAATACAACTACAGACAAACCAAAGGAAGTGGTGTTCATGTATGAAATATGGAGTGAAATGAGTGTCTTGTAGTGAAAAGAGTAATTTGACCAAGAGTATAGGATTTCCAGGTCCAAATGATTGATTTTTCCAACAGAAACTATGAAAATGAGGGGAGAGATAATGAGACTAGATTACCTGCTCTGTAGCCTCCTCAGAGCAATTTTAATACCCGTTCCTCAGGCTGTAGATGAAGGGGTTCAGCAACGGAATGATCACAGTGTACATCACAGAGAACACAATGATTATTTTAGGAGACTGTGACACAGCTGAATCAAGGTACACTCCAATGGCTGTTCAAGAAATAAGCAAACTACTGCCAGGTGAGACCCCCAGGACGAGAAGGCTTTGTACTTCCCACCTGTTTATGGGATCCTTGGAATGGAAGAAACAATTTTATAACAAGAAAAAAATCTCTGTTAGAGGAAAACAAAAATGACACCAAAAATATACACAAACATATTTTTTGCTAAAGGTATCACTACAGGTAAGATTCAGGATTTCAGAAGATTCACAGAAGAAATTAATAATTTCCACATCCCTGAAGTAGGTAAAGTATAAGGCAATCAAAATGTGCAACTGGGATTCCAAAAAGCTAAACAAAAGAGACGAACTGAGAAGATTCAGAGGTGAGAGCTCATGATGGCTGAGTAGTGGAGGGGGTGACAGATGGCCACATACTGGTCATAGGCGATCACAGTCAGAGGCACGTCATCCATACATCCTAAAGTGGCAAAAAGAGACATCTGTGTCAGGCAGCCTTCATAGGAGATGACTGTGCTGTGAGTCTGGATGTCCACAATCACCTTTGGGACCATGGTTGATATGAAAACAATGTCAGCCAAGGACAGGTTGGAGAGGAAGAAGTACATGGGGGTGTGGAGGTGGGAGTCAGAGCTGGCAGCCAGGATGATGAGCAGGTTCCCAAGCACTGTGACCAGGTGCATGGACAGGAACAGTCCAAAGAGGACAGGCTGCAGGTCTGGGTCCTCTGAGAGGCTCAAGAAATGAAATTCTGAGACACCTAGTAGATTTCGTTCTTCCATATTCTTTGTACACATTTGGTGAAAAGAAAATGGTTGAAAGGGAAAACGGTTACTCAAAACTCTAAATTTTGAATTCACCCTTGAAATCCATAAACCAATAGCAATATTTCTCAGTTGTAATAAACCCAGTCTTCTTACAACTCTTTCTTTATTGGTTTCTGTGTTATTCACCTTCTTCTATATAGACCTACTTTAGAAATGCTCAACTAAACAGTTTTGAAACACAAAACACAAATTTGAAACACAAATTAAAGATCAACATACACATCTTAGTAAAATAAAACCTACTCATTTAAGAAAAAGAGAAAAATGTTTTTCTCCTTAAAAAAAAGGCATTTTAAATAAAGAAAATTAAGAAGCACTAGGACACTTCTCAAAAGAAATACAAATGGCCAAAAAAAAAAATATGCAAACATGTTCAACATCACTAGCAATCAGTGAAATGTAAATCAACGCCACATTGAGATTTCACCTCACTCGTATTAGAATGGCAGTTATCAACAATATATTAAATAAATAAATAAATAAATAAATAAATAAATAAAATAAAACCATTCACTTATATGTTGGTGGGATTTCAAATTAGTACAACCACTCTGAAAATTGGTATGGAGATTCCTCAAAAGACTAGAAATTGAATCACCATAGGGCTCAGCTATCCCACATCTTGGTATTTATCCAAAGGAACTAAAATCAGCACACTGTAGTGGCAGCAATTCACAATAGCCAAGACAAAAATCAGGCCAGGTACCCATCCACAGAGGGTAAAGAGAATGTGGTATATATACACAATGAGGTTTCACTTAGTCATAAAAGTGAATGAAATTATGGTCTCTGCTGGTTCATGGGTGGAATCAGAGAACATCACACTAGGTGAAATAAGCTAGACTCAGACAGTCAAGAGTCTAAAAGTACTTGCAGGTAACCAATATCACCACTGATCACATATGTGGCATCAGGATACTCTGTACTTGTCCTGAGTAGGAACAAAATCAACACTGGACTGTACCTCTGCTCTTGAGAATGATGGTGCAGATTGTTAGGAATGGGGGAGAATGTTGTCAGTGGCAAGACCATCCTGTGGAGGGGCAAGAGGGAAGGGCCTGCCATGTTGTTGTGGGCCTTTTCTTCCAGGGAGAACTGCCTGAGAACTACAGCCATTCTTCCCATAGGTGGAGCAACAGGCATCACCCACTGCTCTACTCAGTAATCCCCCTGGGGTCTGAAAGGGAAGAGCTCAGTGAGCAAGGGTTCTTTCCCTGGGGTGACAGGGATTGGAATTACTGGGAGGGTTATGAAACAAACACTGGCCAGGATTCTTCTAGCAACATCAAATTCAGATAACTGATTTAAGTCATTCCTTTTCTATTTTCAAACTAACAACTTGGTATGAGTTACATAAAAAGTTTTTCATTATGTTTCAGCAAATATCATGGGAGCTCATAACTAAGGGCTCACTACACACATGAAATGAAGGGAGCTCTATGAAGAGCATGGATCAGACCTCTGCATGGGAACCCTCCCTAGGGTCATGGCATCATGGAGACTTCCATTCCCATCCTCACCACCTTTGTGAACCTTTGGGAGTGCTTAGAACTGGCTCTCTGGGACCCATTCTCGGCTACTGTAGATGAGATGTCTTAGGGAAGTAGAACCAGGGCGGAAAGAAATGAAGGTGGTTTTCATAGACAATAGGAATGCTCATTCAATTCAGTATTGTCAATTCAGTTTCAAATTTGTCAAATAGTTCTAAAATGTAAAATTTTAGCATATGTTTGGTATTAGTTTATATTCTAACAGCAACAACCACAACAGCATGATGACAACAAAATCCCATACCTTATTGGTATTGTAATAAGAGCCCCTGAAAGAGATAATTGATTTTATTTCTTTCTTAAAATATTATTATTTCATGAGATAAATGACATATTTCCAATTGGCAGAATATTGTCTGACTTCTGCACTCTCTAGGTCAAAGGTTATTTTTTGATTTCCCCACTACTTCAGTTTCCTATTTGATTTATATTTGTAACTCGATCATCTACCTAATTTAAGTTGGAATTGGAATTATTTGCATTTATTTCTTCTTCATCACACATCTCTACAGTAAGCCACAAAATTACCCTAAATAGGTCCTCCTCAGCATTCTCAGGGCTGCTCCTTAACAGCAAATTCTTATGCTTTCTATCTTTGCTCATTTGTGGGGTGGGTAATGGGGATTGAACCCAGAGTTGCTCTACCATGGAGCCATATCCCAGCCTTTTTATTTCTTGAGACAGTGTCTCTCTAAGATGTTCAGGGCCTCACTAAGTTGCTGTGGCTGCCCTAAAATTTATAACCCATTTGCCTTAGCATCCCAGGTTTCTGGGATCCTCTTATTTATCTTTTTTTTTAATCAATTTTTAATTTTGAGTGCAATGTAACTGTATATAATAGTGGGAATCTTCATGCCATATTCACAAATGTGCATAAGATTACCTGATCAATTTCATTCCCCCATATCTTCTCCTTTTCTTCCTATTGTTCTTCTACCCTATCAACCTCCCTTTTATTATTATTACTATTACTTTAATTAGCTAATTATAATAATACATATAAGCAGAAGTCATTGTGGTATAGTCATACAAGACATAACAAAATTTGGTAGATTTTTTTTCCCATTCCCTCCCTTTCGACCTCCCTACTCTATTGATCTCTCTGTTAAGGAATATGGAAATTTTGATTAAGACATTTGGCATCTCCACTATCAACAAGCACATAAACTTCAAAGTTAGAGCAGCTGATATTATGCATATTTGCATCCTCCTATCTGACCTCCCCAAACTGTATTATGTATCCGACCAATGAGGAAACCATGCTTCCACCAGTCCTTCCATGATCCTTCCTCTCCCTCAGCACTTACTGGAAAAAGTAGCCTATTTCCTGGGTCATGACCAAGAGCTGAGGATCCAATGCCACTCCTCTGGCTGGTGCTCAGTGAGGTCTCAGGCTCTGTATTCAGGAGTGATATGAGTAAGGTGACTGACAAGAACTTCCTGAGGCAGAAAATCATGGGTGAGGCAGACACAGGCATAGGGTCAACTGGACTGGAGGCATTGACTGGGAGCTGGAGGCACAGGATGGTTACTTATTATTGTACAACCTTGGAGGCTCCAAGCCCAGACCTCATAACTAGCCAAATTGGTATATGTCATCCAAAACTCCAAGGACTTCCAAATGTTAATGGAGGAAGTAGGAGAAGAGAAAAAGAATGCCCACAAAGTTTTAGGACTGTCCCCTTCTCAGGATGAAACTTGTGTGTTCTCTTCACAGGATTTTTCTTCACCCTCTATGTTTTAAGATTTAAGTTATTCTTTTTTGAGCATTTCTGACAGTTTATAAAATAGCAATCCATAGTCTCCAAAGCAAATAATTTAAGACTTTTGCAAAAGAAAAATCAGATGAATTGCATGCCATTAAGTGTGTTTTGCTTTTAAAAAAGTGTTTTGCTTCCATAAATCTTGGTACATTTTTTAAAATTACTTACTGATTCATTGAACACAAATGGACAGCTCTTGTTTCACTGCTTGTACACAAAATAGAGTCACACCATCTGTGCGATCATGCATGTAAACAGGGCAAAGGTATCTGTCACACATTCTGTTCTTATTCTTGCCCTCCCATCCTGACCCCACCCCTCCCTTCCCTCTATGCTATCTATCCTTCCTCCATTCTTGCCAAACTTCCCCCCGCATTATGCATCATCATTCATTCATCAGAGAGACCATTTGGCTCCTGGATTTTTGGGACTGGCTGATCTCACTTAGCATAACAGTCTCCAACATCATCCATTTACCTACAAATGCCATAATTTTATTTTTCTTTATGGCTGAGTTATATTCCATTGTGCATATATACCACAGTTTCTTTATACATTCATCTACTGAAGGGCATCTAGGTTGATTCCATAATCTAGCTATTGTGAACTGAGCAGCTATGAACATTTATGTGGCTGCATCACTGTAGCAATCTGACTTTAAGTCATTTGGGTATAGGCCAAGGAGTGGGATAGCAGAGTCAAACGATGGATCCATTCCAAGTTTTCCAAGGAATCTCCACACTACTTTCCAGAGTGGCTGCACCAACTAGCACTCCCACAAGCAATGTATGAGTGTACCCTTTTCCCCACATCCTCACCAACACATGTTGTTGCCTGTATTCTTAATAAAAGACATTCTAATTGGGGTAAGATGAAACCTTAAGGTGGTTTTGATTTGCATTTCTCTTATAACGAGGGATCTTGAACATTTCTTCATAAATCTGTTGATTGCTTATAGATCATCCTCTGTAAAATGTCTGTTCATTTCCTTGGCCCATTTATTGATTGGATTATTAGTATTCTTGGTGTAAAGATTTTTGAGTACTTTGTAGATTCTGGAGATTAGTGCTCTATCTGAAGTGTGTGTGGCGAAGATTTTCTTCCACTCTGAAGGCTCTCTCTTCACATTGCTGATTGTTTCCTTTGCTGAGAAAAAGCTTTTTCATTTGACTCTATCCCAATCATTGATTCCAGCTTTTATTTCTTGTGCTTTGGGAGTCACATTAAGAAAATCTGGTCTAGGCCAACATGATGAAGATTTGGACCTATTTTGTCTTCTATTAGGTGCAGAGTCTCTGGTCTAATTTCTATGTCTTGATCCACTTTGAGTTGAGTTTTGTACAGGGTGAGAGATATGGATTTATTTTCATTTTGCTGCATATGGATTTCCAGTTTTCTCAGCATCATTTGTTGAAGAGGCTGTCTTTTCTCCATTGCATGTTTTTGGCTCCTTTGTCACGTATGAGATACCTGTATTTATGTGGGTTGCTCTCTGTGACCTCTATTCTGTACCATTCATCTACCTGTCTATTTTGGTACCAATACCATGCTGTTTTTGTTACTATTGCTCTGTAGTATAGTTGAAGGTCTTGTATTGTGATACCCCCTGCTTTGTCCTTCTTCCTGAGGATCGCATTAGCAATTCTGGGTCTCCTATTCCTCCAAATGAATTTCACGATTGCTTGCTCTATTTCTATGAGGTCCGTCATTGGGATTTTAATTGGTATTGCATTAAATTTGTATAGCATTTTTGGAAGTATGGCCATTTTGACAATATTAATTCTGCCTCTCCAAGAACATGGGAGACATTTCCATCTTCTCAGATGCCCTTTAACTTCTTTGTTTAGTGATCTGTAGTTCTCACTGTAGTGGTCTTTACTTCTTTTGTTAGATTGATTCCCAAGTATTTTATGTTTTTTTTTTTTTGAGGTTAATGTGAATGGGGTAGTTTTCCTAAATTCTCTCTCAGAGGATGCATCACTTACGAATAAAAATGCATTAGATTTATGAGCATTAATTTTATGTCCTACTATTTTACTGAATTCATTTATGAGTTCCAGAAGTTTTCTGGGGGAATTCTTAGGATCCTCTAAGAGAGAATCATATCATCAGCAAATAGGGATAGTTTGATCACTTCTTTTCCTATTCATATTCCTCTAATTTCTTTGGTCTGTCTAATTGCTCTGGATGGAGTTTCAAGAACAATGTTAAAAATTAGTGGTGAAAGAGGGCATCCCTGCCTTGTTCCAGTTCTCAGGGGGAATGCCTTCAATTTTTCTCCATTTAGAATGATGTTAGCTGTGGGCTTAGCATAGATAGCCTTTACAATGTTAAGGAATGTCCCCACTATCCCTATTTTTTCTAGTGTTTTGAGCATGAATGGGTGCTGTATTTTATCAAATGCTTTCTCTGCATCTATTGAAATAATCATGTGGT
>JAJEJO010045817.1:0-83653 GCA_020662805.1 Glaucomys volans | reverse complement strand
AAAATAAATACCTGAAGGAGTACTTGGCAAACCTTCAAGTCATTATTTCAAGTGAAGTGTAAGTCACAAAAGAACCAATGCAGTGGCTAGGCTTGTGGCTCAGTGGTAGAGTACTTGCCTAGCATGTGTGAGGCACTGGGTTCCATCCTCTACACATAAAAATAAATAAGTAAAATAAACATATTGTGTCTATCTGCAACTAAAACTGTTTTTTAAAAAACTAACCTACAGTATAAGACCCTAATGGAGAAGGTGGAACTGAGAGAAGAAACATATACAGACAGAAAATAAAATGGCAGTCATCAGCAATGAGGAAGGGGATCAGTGAGGATTTCTTATTTGATAGATACACAGGGATAGTTTGGGAAGAAGAAAAATTGCTGAGATGCATGATGATGTTTTTCACAATAGTATGATTGTGCTTCCTGCCTCTGTCATGTAATCTTAGATGAGTCAATATGGCAAAGTTTCTATTATCTGAACCTTAGCATGATAAAAATTGCCCAATGACCTTTGTTATTTTAGGTGAAATATACCAGATACAGAAGGACAAACACCACATATTCTCATTCATTTGTGGAAAGCAATAAATAAATCTAGTAGAACAGAATGGAATAGTGGTCACACCAGAGAATGGGAAGACCGGGAGAGGAAAAATGGAGAGAGTTCAGTGTCATTTCCTTCTAAAGATTTAAAGACTTATAATTACTCAGACTATGGAAGTCACATAATAGTTCCATTTGTGTTATGAATATGACAGAAGCAGAATTCTAGGTAATGTTAAAACTGATGTCTTCCCTGATAATATGCATACAAATACTGTTTAAAATCTCTAGATGACCTTTCATATGGAAATTATGTCAGTAGAAATCATTGCATTTAAAATAAATGGAAAGCTAAAATGTACTATTGCTTGAAAAAATCGACTCATTTTAAGAGAATATGAATTAATGACACAAACATTCATGAACAAAAATATCCTCATTACTCTGTACATAGTACAGTCCTCTGGGCTGAGTGAGACTGTTGGAGCTGAGTTCTCCTCCACATCTACAGGAAACCTTACTAGTATCCTCAAATTCCTTCCTTCCATAGCCTTTCTAGGACCCACCCACACACTAATTCTGCATCTGAGGACACAGAGACACTTACCCAGGTGGCTGAGGCAGGGAGGACTCAACGCATCTGAGAGGAGTCCAAACTGCTATAAGTTTTAAGAAAAGCATGTTGTTAAATCTATTTCTGAAGGCCTGTAATTATAATGTCTTAGCAAAGGTGACAAGTTCCCACTGGACAACACAGAAGTGTAGTTCCCCAGTAGAACACATCATCTGTCTCTTTATTTTAATTTCTTCTCTGGTGGACAACAGCAATCCTGGGTGACCTGGGCTCCAAACTTTTCTCTAAGTTCCCTGTACACATCAGGAGAGGGATCCTGATTGGGATCATGTCCTCATTATGTTGACAACTCCAGTTACTCTCATTCTGATCCTAAGAATCAAATTGATTCTGATCCTAAGATCAAATTCATCCAAAACCATTACACAACTATTTGGCTCTACTTTGGGGTGAGGTTGTTCCTGGTGCACTGCCCCCATCATTGCCCAGTGTCTCTGAGGTTCCTCTCCATACAGTGTGTGATGGGCCCCTCTTGCAAAGGTTTTCTCATATGAAGCACCTTGCTTGTTACACAGGGCACCAATTCCAATCTAATAGTCTCGTGTTTCAAGCTCTAAGTAAAATATTAAAATTAATCTAATATAAGATGGAAAATAAAAAAGTAGAGGCAGAACTGAAGGTCACAGGTTAAGGAGATCACAGGCAGATTGAACTTAGAGCTGAAGCAGAGCCTGAGCTGGGAGTCTGTTCTAAAGAACCTGATTGATAAGCCCTCCTCCTCATGAATGTAGGTAGGGGGAGGTCTGCACCTTTTATAAGAGAATTCATATAAAATCAGGCTTACATTCCTCTGTACTTTATAAGACATTTTATAAAACACAGGGGGTGAGTGGTATTAATAACAGAATGAGACAGACATCATTGCCCTGTGTACATGCATGAATGCACAGATGGTGTGATTCTACTTTGTGTACAACCAGAGAAACAATAGCTATATGCCATTTGTGTACAATGATTCAAAATAAATAAATTTAAAAGTATATATATATATATATATATATATATATATATATATATCATGAAAGACAAAATGGAGCCCTGTGATCTGAAATCAAAAGAAAGCACAATCATTTCAAGCAGACCCACTGATGTTCCAGATGTTCAAATCACAAGATATTTCTTTATCACAACAATTTTCAATATGTGAAGGGTTAGTAGAGATTTGATGATTAATGAACAATAGATTTTTCTAGAGATAAGTGAAAAGTTGAACTTAATGGAGACATATACAGTGAATACTGAATCCTTTACTTGCTAAAATTTCACGTGAATAGGCCTGGAGAGTTTTAACAACTACAGAAGTTTAAAACAAATGCCAAAGCATGAGACCTTCAAAGTCATGTGAGAGGAAAATATAAAGAAGGAGAGGAGCCTAAGTAGTTGAACCAGCATTCCAGCATGGGCACAATCAGGCAAGACTCACCTGGGCAGGAGGAAGTCCAGGGCTTCATGTGCTGTTGAAAGTTTGGCCCCACCTGCAGTCCCCATCCTGACCCAGTCACACCTCTGCCTTTGATGACCTGGGCTCTGCCCAACTTCCTGGCATGGCATGACCCACTGATCACCAAGGTGCCTCCTGGCATCATGCCCCTCATGGGCACTTATTCCCTGGGAACCTTCTGGGGTGAGTCAGTTGAGCTAGTTTCCCCTCAACTTTTTGTGTTTTGTGGAGACATGAAGAGCTCTTTGGAGGGAGAGAGAGGTGTAGATGCACACCCTTGTTCTAATGTGGACTCTGTGTGTGACTTGGGGCAGGAGAGTCCAATCTCTCTTTAATTTTCCCTAATTTGTAATAGAAAAATGATGTCATCTCTAATTTTAAAGTTTAGATAAACTGATACCTGGACTGTACTTCCAATAGGTTAAACAAGAATCTCTGGGGAGTAGGTCTCAGTTACTGGTTTCATAGAAGTGTTTATGGAAGTCATAAGATGTGGTGACTAATAAAGAATAAATGTTAGTGGACTAAGGTCTGGAGTGAATGAACGTGTCTTTGAATTCTGGTTATTTATATATTTATAGAGTTTTGAATAGATTTTTAATCTCTTGGAGGATCTATTTATTCATCTGTAAGATGGGGCTGAAGTCATAGTAAGTACTTGATGCACAGTGAGTTCTCCCTAATCCAGGGGATGGCAGGTGTTGATTTTCATTTCACTGATGGAACACACAATAGTAGCTTCATTCCTTCCCCAGATTTGGAATTTCAAAGAAATATCTGTAAGTGAACAAGTGAAGCTATTATTGTTGTAGATATTAACAGGATGAATTAACATCAGTTTCTCTGAATAAAACTGTTTTATCATTAGTATAACTTTAAAAACTAGATTTCCCATCTTCTTTGCAGGTACATGTAACCATTATGTTCTGACCAATAACACTTACATGGAAGGCACATCTCATTGGTTTCTAGCTTTTGGCTTCCATTAAAAAAGTTAATTGGGCTCTGGTCGTCTCCGTCACTGCACGGCATCTCCTGGGCAGTCTGGCCTGGAGGGGCTGGAGTCTCTGGCTCCGGCGGAGAGTTTGGACACTTTGGCGCCATTTTGCAGCTTCCCTGGCAGAGGGCAACCATCTGGGACTGCCTGAGTCCTCAGAACTGAGCTCCGGTCTTCTCCGCCACTACATGGCATCTCCTGGAAGGTCTGGCCTGGAGGGACAGGAGTCGCTGGCTCAGGCGGGGAGTTTGGAACCTTTGGCACTATTTTACAGCTTCCCTGGCAGAGAGTGACCACCTGCCACAGACTGAGCCCCGAGCATGGAGCTCAGGCCTGCCTGGGCTCTCAAGCCCAGTGTCTCCATCACTGAGCACAGTTTTGTGCCCCCACCCCAACTTGGTCTAGTTCCCAGGTCCACACCCTGGCCTGGGGTCTAGCACCTTTCTGTATCCTATTGTCTATCGACACCAGGCTGCCTCTGCCCAGAACCATTGATCATTCCCAACCTGGAGGAAGTGGGGCAGCAGCTTTCTTGGGTCACCGCTTGATCAAGCACCTCTCAAACATCAGGTGAGTTACTGGAAATCTGCAGGGACATTTTAAGTCTTTACAGGGAAATTGCAATCCCTTTGATTCGCACTACTAGAGGGGAAGATACATGAGCAACATGAGAAAACATGGGAAGAAAGTGTTCCAAACAAATCTAGATGATATATCAAGAGAACCCAAAGACAGCATGGTAGAAGGAATGACAGAAAGGGAGTTCAGAATGGTCATAATTAAAATGATCTGAGAAGAGAATGATGTGGCGATACAGCAGATTCAGGCTATGAATAATCAGCTACCAGAGCAATTGAAGGAAGCAAAATATCATTGCAATAAAGAGATAGAAGTTCTGAGAAAAAAACAAACAGAAATCCTTGAAGGAAACAAGGAAATGAAGGAAACAATAAACCAAGTTAAAAACTCAAGAGAAAGCAAAATTAACAGAATAGATCACTTGGAAGACAGAACCTCAGACAATGAAGACAAAATATTTAATCTTGAAAACAAATTTGAACAAACAGTGAAGATGGTTAGGAATCATGAACAGAATCTCCAAGAAATATGGGACATTATGAAAAGACCAAATTTAAGAGTTATTGGGATTGAGGAAGGCACAGAGATACAAACCAAGGGTATGAATAATCTGTTCAATGAAATAATATCAGAAAATTTCCCAAATATGATGAATGAGATGGAAAATCAATTACAAGAGGCTTACAGGACAACAAACACACAGAACTACAACAGATCCACACCAAGGCACATTATAATGAAAATACATAACATACAAAACAAAGATAGAATTTTAAAGGCGGCGAGAGAAAAACATCAGATTACACACAGGGGGACACCAATACGGATATCAGCAGATTTCTCAGCCCAGACCCTAAAAGCAAGAAGGGTCTGGAACAACATATTGCAAGCTCTGAAAGAAAAAGGATGCCAACCAAGAATCTTATACCCAGCAAAACTTGCCTTCAGATTTGATGATGAAATAAAATCCTTCCATGATAAACAAAAGCTTAAAGAATCCACAAAGAGAAAGCCTTCCCGACAGAACATTCTCAACAAAATATTCGAAGAGGAAGAAACAAAAATCATCAATCTCAGTCAACATGGGAAGGAATTACCCTAAAGAAAGAGTCAATCAAAGGAGAAACAAAGTTAAGCTAAAACCCCCCAAAAAAGCTAAAATGACAGGAAATACAAGTCATATCTCAATAATAACCCTGAATGTAAATGGCCTAAACTCATCAATCAAAAAACGTAGGCTGGCAGATTGGATTAAAAAGAAAGACCCAACAATATGCTGCCTTCAAGAGACTCATCTCATGGAAAAACATGCCCACAGACTAAAGGTGAAAGGTTGGGAAAAAACATACCATGCACATGGACTGAGTAAAAAAGCAGGAGTTTCCATACTCATTTCAGAAAAAGCAGACTTCAACCCAATGTTAGTCAGAAGGGATAAAGAAGACCATTCCATACTGCTTAAAGGAAACATAAATCAGCAAGAAATAACAATCATAAATATTTATGCACCAAACAATGGTGCATCCATGTACATCAATCAGATCCTTCTCAATTTCAGGAATCAAATAGACCAAAACACAATAGTACTGGAGGACCTTAACTCTTCTCTCACCGTTGGACAAAGCTTCCAAGCAAAAATTGAACAAACAAACCATAGGACTCAATGACACAATGAATAATTTGGACTTAACAGACATATATACAATATTCCATCCATCAAAAAGCGAATACACTTTCTTCTAAGCAGCTCATTGTTCCTTCTCTAAAATAGACCATATGTTATGCCACAAAGCTACTCTTAGCGAATACAAAAACATAGAGATACTACCTTGTATACTATCAGATCAAATGGAATGAAATTAGATATCAATGATAAAGTTAAAAACAGAAACTACTCCAACACCTGGAGATTAAATATTATGCTATTGAATGACGCATGGATAACAGAAGACATTAGGGGGGAAATCAAAAGATTCTTAGAGGTAAATGAGAACAAGGAAACAACATATCAAAATTTCTGGGACACTATGAAAGCAGTGCTAAGAGGAAAATTCATTGCATGGAGTGCATTTAATAAAAAAATGAAAAATCAGCAAATCAATGATCTCACACTACAGCTCAAAACTCAGAAAGAGGAACAGATCATCACCAAAAGAAGTAGAAGACAGGAAATAATTAAAATCAGAGCAGAAATCAATGAAATTGAAACAAAAGAAACAATTAAAAAAATTGACAAAACAAAAAGGTGGTTCTTGAAAAAATAAACAAAATTGATAAACCCTTATCCACACTAACGAAGAGAAGGAGAGAGAAACTCCAAATTTCTAAAATTCGTGATGGAAATGGAAATATTACAACAGGCACAATTGAAATACAAAACATAATAAGAAGCTACTTTGAAAATTTATACTCCAACAAAATAGAAAACCTGGAAGACAACAACATGTTCCTAGAGGCATATGAGCCACCCAAACTGAATCTGGAGGACATACACAACTTTAATAGCTCAATTTCAAGCAATGAAATAGAAGAAGTCATCAAAAGTCTACCAACAAAGAAAAGTCCAGGACCAGATGGATTCACAGCCGAGTTCTACAAGACCTTCAAAGAAGGCTCATTGCAATACTCCTCAAAGTTTTTCATGAAATAGAGGAGGAGAGAACCCTTCCAAACTCATTCGATGAAGCGAATATCACCCTGATACCAAAACCAGAGAAGGACACGTCAAGGAAAGAAAATTTCAGACCCATATCTCTAATGAACATCGATGCAAAAATTCTTAACAAAATTTTAGCGAATTGCATAGAAAAGCATATTAAAAAGATAGTGCACCAAGATCAAGTGGGTTTCATCCCGGGGATGCAAGGTTGGTTCAACATCCGGAAATCAATAAATGTAATTCACCACATCTACAGACTTAAAGTCAAGAACCACATGATTATTTCAATAGACACAGAGAAAGCATTTCATAAAATACAGCATGCCTTCATGTTCAAAACACTAGAAAAAATAGGGATAGTGGGACATTCCTTAACATTGTAAAGGCTATCTATGCTAAGTCCACAGCTAACATCATTCTAAATGGAGAAAAATTGAAAGCATTCCCCCTAAGAACTGGAACAAGGCAGGGATGCCCTCTTTCACCAGTACTATTCAACATTGTTCTTGAAACTCTAGCCAGAGCAATTAGACAGACCAAAGAAATTAGAGGAATACAAATAGGAAAAGAAGAGCTCAAACTATCCCTATTTGCTGATGACATGTTCTCTATTTAGAAGACCCTAAGAATTCCACCAGAAAACTTCTGGAACTCATAAATGAATTCAGTAAAGTAGCAGGATATAAAATTAATGCTCATAAATCTAATGCATTTTTATTCATAAGTGATGCATCCTCTGAGAGAGAAATTAGGAAAACTACCACATTCACAATAACCTCAAATACAATAAAATACTTGGGAATCAATGTAACAAAAGAAGTGAAAGACCTCTACAATGAGAACTACAGAACACTAGAGAAAGAAGTTAAAGAGAATCTGAGAAGATGGAAAGATCTCCCATGTTCTTGGATAGGCAGAATTAATATAGTCAAAATGGCCATACTTCCAAAAGTGCAATACAAATTCAATGCAATTCCAATGAAAATCCCAATGATGGACCTCATAGAAATAGAGCAAGCAATCATGAAATTCACTTGGAGGAATAAGAGACCCAGAATTGCTAAAGCAATCCTTAGCAAGAAGAGCGAAGCAGGGGGTATCACAATACCAGACCTTCAACTATACTACAGAGCAATAGTAATGAAAACAGAATGGTATTGACACCAAAATAGACAGGTAGATCAATGGTACAGAATAGAGGACACAGACACAAACCCACATAAATACAGGTATCTCATACTTGACAAAGGAGCCAAAAACATACAGTTGAGATAAGACAGCCTCTTCAACAAATGGTGCTGGGAAAATTGGAAATTCATATGCAGCAAAATGAAACTAAACCCATATCTCTCACCCTGTACAAAACTCAACTAAAAGTGGATCAAGGACCTAGAAATTGGGCCAGAGACTCTGCACCTAATAGAAGAGAAAATAGGTCCAAATCTTCATCACGTTGGCCCAGGACCAGATTTCCTTAGCATGACTCCCAAAGCACAAGAAATAAAAGCACGAATCAATGATTGGGATAGAGTCAAACTAAAAAGCTTTTTCTCAGCAAAGGAAACAATCAGCAATGTGAAGAGAGAGCCTTCAGAGTGGGAGAAAATCTTTGCTACACACACTTCAGATAGAACACTAATCTCCAGAATCTACAAAGTACTCAAAAATCTTTACACCAAGAACACTAACAACACAATCAATAAATGGGCCAAGGAAATAAACAGACACTTTACAGAGGAAGATCTACAAGCAATCAATAGATTTATGAAAAAAAGGTTCAACATCTCTGTTATAAGAAAAATGCAAATCAAAACCACCTTAAGATTTCATATTACCCCAATTAAAATGTCTTCTATTAAGAATACAGGCAACAACAGGTGTTGGTGAGGATGTGGGTTAAAGGGTACACTCATACATTGCTAGTGGGAGTGCAAGTTTGTGCAGCCACTCTGGAAAGCAGTGTGGAGATTCCTTAGAAAACTTGGAATGGAGCCACCATTTGACCCAGCTCTCCCACTCCTTCACCTATACCCAAAGGACTTAAAATCAGATTACTACAGTGATGCAGCCACATCAATGATCATAGCTGCTCAAGTCACAATACCTGGATTGTGGAACCCACCTAGATGCCCTTCAATAGATGAATGGCTAAAGAAACTGTGGTATATATACACAATGGAATATTACTCAACCATAAAGAAGAATAAAATTATGGCATTTGTAGGTAAGTGGATGATGTTGGAGAATGTTATGCTAAGTGAGATCAGCCAACCCCAAAAATCCAAAGGCCAAATGGTCTCTCTGATAATTGAATGATGATGCATAATGCAGGAGGGAAAGGTGACAAGAATGGAGGAAGGATAGATACCATAGAGGGAAGGGAGGGGTGGGGTCAGGGTGGGGGGGTAAGAATAATAACAGAATGTGTGACAGACATCATTGCCCTGTGTACATGTATGAATGCACAGCTGGTGTGATTCTACTTTGTGTACAACAAGAGAAACCATAGCTGTACTCCATTTGTGCTCAGTGAATCAATAAGCAAATAAAAAAAGAAAGAAAGAAAGAAAGAAAGAAAGAAAGAAAGAAAGAAAGAAAGAAAGAAAGTTTATTGGTGCATTGTTGTTATCCTTGTAGGATTCTTTGTGATATCTGTTATGTGCACATAATACAATTTGGTCTATTGAATTCCCCAGTACTTTCCATTTCTTTCTTCGCCTCCTCCCCAAACTTTTTTCTACTCTAATTTTCTCCCTTCTGTTTTCATGAGATTCTTTTTTTTTCTTTTTTCCTCTCTATCTTCCATCTATGAGAGAAAACATTTAACTATTGGTTTTCTGAGTCTGGGTTATTCACTTAACATGATATTCTCCACTTCCATCCATTTTCCTGCAAATGAAATAATTTTGTTCTTCTTTATGGTGATGAAAAGTTCCATTGTGTATATAGGCCACATTTCTTTATCTGTTCACTTGTTGATGAACTCTTAGGCTGATTCCATAACTGGGCTATTATCAATGACATTGCTATAAAAATGGTTATGTATGTATTGCTATAATATGCTGACTAGATCTTTTGGATAATTAACAGCAGGGATGTAGTGGGATCATATGGTAATTCCATTCCTAGTCTTTTGAGAGATCACTATGCTGATTTCCATAGTGAACATACTTATTGACAATTAAACCAACAGTGTATAATATTCCCTTTTATCTGCATGGTTAATGGTTAATTTGAATGGTCAATTTGATTGAATTGGGATGCCAATTATTAAGAAGCTTCTGGGTGTGTGAATGAGGGTGTGTCTAGAAATGATTAGAATGTGGGGTAGTGAACTAAAGTGGAGAACCTCACTAAGAATTGGCACTGCCACCCAATACGATGGTGGATTGGATGGAATAAAAGTTGGAGGAGCCATGAAGTAGATTCAGATGCAAGCTTGACTGCTTCAGTTGTCGGAGGATATTGGACTCTTGCTTCTTCACTCTTCCAAAGCAGACTCTGCCAGTGATTCTCCAGGTAGTTTCCAGAATTTTTGATCTTGTACTAGGGTAGCACCATTGATCCCTCTTGTTCTGGGGCTTTCACCTCTTGGAATGTGCAGCTACTGATTCTTCCATCTCTCTAGCCAGTGGACAGTCATTGTGGACTATCCAGCTTCTGATCATGTAAGCCAAACGCCTTTTTATAATCAAACTTCCTGTTGATTCTGTTTCTCTAGAGAATCCTAATACACTTCCTCAAGTATTTATTTTCCATATTGGTGATATTTCATGAAGTTTCTTTTATGGGGATCATGGCTCTCTCAAGTGTGCACATGGCGACCCTCTTGCACAGTCATAAGAGACACTTCCAGAATGTTCACAGCATTAATCTTTCTCCAAAAGCATCCTCCGAACCAAAGGACATCAGGACCATCCTGTTATTAAGAGTTTCTTCATGCCATTTGCTCTTTGAACTGCATATTCTCCTCCTCATGAACTATGTGAAACAATAACCCTGATTATAATTCTATCCAGATGATGGTGGTCAATGGCTATGCCTAATTGCTCATATCTGTATTGAAAAATGAATTATTAATTTCTTGACATCCTTTTTAAGGAATATAGCACAGGTTTAACTACTGAGTGGTGGATAAGTTCTCAGAATGTGCTGATACACTGCCTTCTGAACAATAATTTATGACAATATATGCTCTCTGGGTTAAGTGAACATGGAGATACACATTTTATTAAATCTATTTACTTTAAGAATGTGAATAGCAAATATGTTGTAGAAATGTCAATCATGTGCCTTTCTGAGATAACACAAGGGCCCAACATTTCTACTTGGTGGAAGCAAACAATTCCTATTAAGTGGGTCTCACCTTCATGGCCTGGGTTAGCCACTTATTAACATTTTGAGAGTGCACAGAACTTTTTAACAAGTTCTTCAATGAGCTGTCCTTTGCCCAGCTAAATATGTCAATATTTCTGGCCTTGAATTACCACGTGATCCATCAAATTGTCCTTTTACTGATCTGTGGAAAGGAATTGAATTCAGGCACTCAAGTAATCTTTGGACACCAGTGGTCATAGCAGCATTATTAACAACAGAACCTGATGGAAACTCAATGTTCTAAAATATATGGATGTATAAACAAAATGTGTCCTGGGCATGACATTGAGTATTACTTAGCCTGGACCAGAAAATAAAATACCTGAGGTAGTAATTCATAAACCTTGAAGACATTGCTCTGAGTGAACTGCCATCACCAAACAATGTTTTGAGACTCTACAGTGTAGGGTGGAGCTGAGAGTAGAATTTGACACAGACAGAAAATACAATGACAGTTTTCAGGGGCTGAGGAAGGGGGTCAGTGAGCCACACTGGAATAGTTTGGGAAGAAGAAAAAGTGCTGGATATGGATGGTGATTGTTCTCACAATAATATGATTGTGCTTATTGCCTCTGACATGCAGTCTTAGAATCAAAATGGTAAATTTTCTGATACATGCACCTTATCAAAATGAAAAGTCCCCTTTGTGGGAATATTTGATCCTTCATGAGTACATCTGTGGGACCACTAGTGTAGCAGTCAAATTTATTTGGGAGTTGGAAACTTGGGGGGATATCCCCCTTACCTGGTCTGTTTTAAAGGTTCCTGACTGTTGGCCATGGTTGGGGGATCCTCTCTATCTTTGTTTTTCGTGTTTGTTTATATGTATCTATTTCTGGTCCATTAATACATGAGAAGTACTGTGTGATTATACATACTGTTTACTAGGAAAGATCATGGCTGATAGCTATAGTTTGAGTTCTTGTTTATCTATTTGTATCCATTTATTTTCTTTCTTCTATCTAATTGCTTTGGCAAGTGTTTCAGGGATGATGTTTAATAAAAGTAGTGGAAAAGGGCATCTTTGCTTTATTGCAGTTTTAAGGGGAAATGCTTTCCATTTTTCTCTCTTTAGAATTATGTTGGCCTTGGGTTTAGCACATATAGCTTTTACAATTTTGAGGTATTTTCCTACTATCCCAAGTTTTTCTACTGTTTTTAAAATGAAGGGGTGCTATATTTTGTCAAGTGCTTTCTGCATCTTTTGAGATAATTATGATTCTTGTTTTTAAGTCTATTGTTATGATGAATTACATTTATTGATTTCCATATGTTGAGGCAACCCTGTATCACTTAAATAAATCCCACTTGATCAAGGTTCACCCTTTTTAATACACTTTTGTATGTGATTGGCAAAATTTTATTAAGAATTTTTGCAACTATGTTCGTCCTGACTTCCTTAAAGGATCTCTAATGTGCAAGAAGTAAAACCAAGAATGAATAAATGGAATGGACTCAAAATAAAAAGCTCTTTCCAGCAAAAGAAATGATCAATAGTGTGAAGAGAGAGCCCACAGACTAAGAGAAAATCTTCATCACATGCATCTCAGATAAAGAAATAATCTCTAGGATATATGAAGAACTCAAAAATCAACACCACTTATTGATTTCCTGATGTTGAACCAAGCTTGTATCCCAGGGATAAAACCCACTTGATCATGGTGCACTATCTTTTTAATATGCTTTTGTATGCGATTTACTAAAATTTTATTAAGAATTTTTGCATCTATGTTCATTTGAGATATTGGTCTGAAATTTTCTTTTCTTGATGTGTCCTTCTCTGGTTTTGGTATCAGGGTGATATTAGCTTCAGAGAATGAGTTTGGAAGGGTTCCCTCCTCCTCTGTTTCATGGAATATTTTGAGGAGTATTGGAATGAGCTCTTCTTTGAAGATCTTGTAGAACTCAGCTGTGAATCCATCTGGTCCTGGACTTTTCTTTGTTGGTAGGCTTTTGATGACCTCTTCTATTTCATTGCTTGAAATTGATCTATTAAAGTTGTGTATGTCCTCCAGATTCTGTTTGGGTGATTCTTATGCCTCTAGGAACCTGTCAATATCTTCCAGGTTTTCTATTTTGTTGGAGTATAAATTTTCAAAATAGTTTCTAATTATGTTTTGTATTTCATGAAAGTGTCTTGTGATATTTCCTTTTTCATCACAAATTTTATTAATTTGAGTTTTCTCACTCCTCTTCGTTAGTGTGGGCAATGGTTTATCAATTTTTTATCAATATTTCCTTTTTCATCACGAATTTTATTAATTTGAGTTTTCTCACTCCTCTTCGTTAGTGTGGGTAATGGTTTATCAATTTTTATTTTTTCAAAGAACCAACTTTTTGTTTTGTCAATTTTTTGAATTGCTTCTTTTGTTTCAATTTAATTGATTTCCACTCTGGTCTTAATTATTTCCTGTCTTCTACTACTTTTGGTGATGCATTGTTCTTCTTTTTCTAGGGTTTTAAGTTGTAACATGAGGTCATTTATTTGTTTACTTTTCATTCCTTTACTGAATGAGCTCCATGCAATGAATTTTCCTCTTAACATTGCTTTCATAGTATCCCGGAGAATTTGATGTGTTGCATCATTGTTCTCATTGATCTCTAAGAATTTTATTATTTCCCTCCTTTTCTGTTATCCATGCATCATTCAACAGCATATTATTTAATCTCCAGGTGTTGGAGTAGTTTCTGTTTTTTGTTTTATCATTGATTTCTAATTTCATTCCATTTTGGTCTGATAGATTACAAAGTAGTATCTCTATGTTTTTGTACTTGGTAAGAGTAGCTATGTGGCATAATATATGGTCTATCTTAGAGAAGGATCTATGGGCTGCTGTAATTCACCACATCAATAGACTTAAAGACAAGAACCACATGATTATTTCAATGGTTGTAGAAAAAGCATTTGATAAAATACAGCACCCCTTCATACTCAAAACACTAGAAAAAATAGGGATAATAGGAATGTTTCTTAACATTGTAAAGGCTATCTATGCTAACCCCACAGCTAACATCTTTCTAAAAGGAGAAAAATTGAAAGCATTCCCCCTGAGAACTGGAACAAGGCAGGGATGCCCTCTTTCTCCACTTCTGTTCAACATTGTCTTTGAAACTCTAGCCAGAGCAATTAGACAGACCAAATAAATTAAAGGAATGTGAATAGGAAGGAAGAACTCAAACTATCCCTATTTGCTGATGACATGATTCTCTATTTTGAAGAGCCTAAAAATTCCACCAGAAAACATCTGGAACTCATAAATGAATTTAGAAAAGTAGCAGGATATAAAATTAATGCTTATAAATCTAATGCATTTTTATTCATAAGTGATGCAATCTCAGAGAGAAATTAGAAAAATTACCCCATTCACAATAGCCTCAAAAAAAAAAAGAAGACTTGGGAATCAATCTAATGAAAGGTGAAAGACCTCTACAATGAGAACTACAGAACACTAAAGAAATAAATTAAAGAGAATCTGAGAAGATGGGAAGATCTCCCATGTTCTTGGAGAGGCAGAATTAATATTGTCTAAATGGTCATACTACCAAAAGCGCTATACAAATTCAATGCAATTACAATTAAAATTCCATTGACGGACCTCATAGAAATAGAGCAAGCAATCATGAAATTCATTTGGAGGAACAAGAGACCCAGAATAGCTAAAGCAATTCTTAGCAAGAAGAGTGAAGCAGTGGGTATCACAATACTGGACCTTCAACGATATTACAGAGCAACAGTAACAAAAACATCCTGGTATTGGCACCAAAATAGACAGGTAGATCAATGGTACAGAATAGAGGACACAGACACAAACCCACATAAATACAGGTATCTCATACTTGAAAAAGGCACCAAAAACATACAATGGAGAAAAGATAGCCTCTTCAACAAATGGTGCTGGGAAAACTGGAAATCCATATGCAGCAAAATGAAACTAAACCCATATCTCTCACCCTGTACAAAACTCAACTAAAAATGGATCAAGGACCTAGGAATTAGACCATAGACCCTGCACATAATAGAAGAGAAAATAGTTCCAAATCTCCATCATGTTTGCTTAGGACCAGATTTCCTTAACATGACTCCCAAAGTGCAAGAAATAAAAGCAGGAATCAATAATTGGGATACAGTCAAACTAAAAAGCTTTTTCTCAGCAAAAGAAACAATCAGCAATGTGAAGAGAGAACCTTCAGAGTGGGAGAAAATCTTTGACACACTCAATTCAGTTAGAGCACTCATTTACAGAATCTCCAAAGTACTCAGAAATCTTTACACCAAGAATGCTAATAACCCAATCAATAAATGGGCCAAGGAAATGAACAGACACTTAACAGTGTATAACATGCAAGCAATCAACAGATATATGAAAAATGTTCAATATCCCTTGTTATAAGAGAAATGCAAATCAAAACCACCTTACGATTTCATCTTACCCCAATTAGAATGTCTTTTATTAAGAATACAGGCATGAATGCACAGATGGTGTGACTCTACTTTGTTTACAACCAGATAAACAATAGCTGTACTTCACTTGTGTTCAATGAATCAAAATTAAATAAAAAAATGAATACAGGCAACAACAAGTGTTGGCGAAGATGTGGGGAAAGGGTACGCTAATACATTGTTGGTGCGAGTGCAAGTTGGTGCAGCCACTCTGGAAAGTGGTGTGGAGATTCCTTAGAAAACTTGGAATGGATCCACCATTTGACCCAGCTATCCCACTCCTTAGTCTATACCCAAAGGACTTAAAATCAGATTACTGCAGTGATGCAGCCAAGACAATGTTCATAGCTGCTCAATTCACAATAGCTAGATTGTGGAACCAACCTAGATGCCCTTTGATAGATGATTGGATAAAGAAACTGTGGTATATATACACAATGGACTACTACTCAGCATAGAGAAGAATAAAATTATGGCATTTGTAGGTAAATGGCTGATGTTGGATATGTTCATGCTATGTGAGATTAGCCAAACTCAAAATTCCAAAGGCCAAATGACCTCTCTGATAAGTGAATGATGATGCATAATATGGGATGGAAGGGAGGCAAGAATGGAGGAAGGATAGATAGCATAGAGGGAAGGGAGGGGTCAGGGTGGGGGTGGCAAAATAATAACAGAATGAGACAGACATCATTGCCCTGTGTACATGTATGAATGCACAGATGGTGTGAGTCTACTTTGTGTTCAACCAGAGAAACAACAGCTGTACTCCATTTATGTACAATGAATCAAACAAATTAAAATTTAAAAAATTAAAAAATTAAAAAAGAATCTTAACATCAAGTAAACAAATAACCCCATCAACAAATGTACTAAGGAACTGAACACTTCTCAGAAGAAATAACCAATGTATGAAAAAATGTTCAACCTCTCTAGCAATTATAGAAATTCAAATCAAAACTACTCTGAGGTTTCATCTCATTCTAGTCAGATTAGCAATTGTGAAGAATACAAGCAACAATAAATGATGGTGAGGATGTGGGGTATAAGGTGCACTCATATATTGATGGTGGGAATGCTGATTGACACAACCACAATGGAAAGTGATATGGAGATTCCTCAGAAAATTTGGAATGCAACCACTGTTTAGCCCAGCTACCCCACTCCTTGGTTTCAAATTAGCACACTATGGTGATGTAGCAACACCAGCGTTTATAGCAGCTCAACTATAAAAAGCTAAACCTATGTACCTTAGAAAGCCCTCAGTACTCCTGTCAAGATCAGTCCCTACACACCTCAGAAGGATGTCCCTACAATCCTCAGTGAGTCCTCACTCTAGTACTTTGCAAGCCCTCACCAAACACCACAACATGCCCTTCTACTTACCTAAGGGAACCCTCACTACTCCACAGAGAGCCCTTTCCACTCACCACAGAGGCCTTCCCTATTACACACCTCAAATAGCCCTCCTACACATCTCAGAGAACCCCACCTACTCACATCAGTCGCCCTTCCCACACACAACTTGAGCTCTCCCAATACACCTGAGAGCCTACGCTACAGAACAGAGCCTACCCTACTCATCTCAGAAATTCCCACCTACATATCACAGAGAGCACTCCCTTCACACCTCAGTGAACCTCACAGGGCCGTCCATACACACCCTAGAGATGATTCCTCTGCACCTCATTGAGCAATCCGCATACACCTCAGAAAGCCCTTGCAGAAGACCACATGGAGCTGCTCTACACATCTCAGAAAGCCATTTACACTTCAGAGAGTCCTGTACACATCACAAAGAACACCCCTTTCACACCTCAATATTTCCTCATTACTCATCTCAGAAATCTACCACTACTCATATTAAGGGGAAGTCCCTACACAGCTCAGTGAGCCCCTTGTACTCACATCAGAGCACCCACACCATCCACCTCACAGAGACTGCCCTGCACACCCCAGACTCCTCTCTATACTCCCACATGAGCCCTCTTCACACACCTGAGACCCCTTTGTATTCATCTCTGAGGCCTTCCCCATACAACTCAATTAGCTCTCCTTGTTCACCAAAGGGAGAGCTCCCTCTCACATAAAGGAGCCCTCCTAGACACCTCAAAATACCCTCCTACGCTCTTCAGTGTGCCTCCCTACATACCATGGGGGGCCTCCCTATGCACATCAGGGAGCCCTACCTTCACACCTCACAGAGCCATTTCTGCACAACTCAATGTCTCATCCCTAAACACCTCGGACAGCACTCCCTACTCACATCAAGTGCCTTTCTTATGCATTACTGAGCACCAGTCTCACAAAACTTAGAGACACTCCCTCCACACCCCAGTGAACAATCCCTACAGACCTCACAAATCCAATCCCTTCCTACACACCTCAAAAAACCCTCAGTACACACCACATGTAGCCTATCTATACATCTCAGAAAGCACTCCCATTTACAGTACAGAGAACCCTGTTACACATTCCTTAGAGCCCTCAATTCTCAACTCAGTGTGTTCTCCCCACTCATCTCAGAGACCTCCCCCTACTCATATTAGACAATCATTGCTACAAACCTGTGTTCTAACTACTCACCTTGGAACACCCACTCTATACACCCAGAGAGTACTCCCTACACACACCAGTGTTCTCCCCACACTTCTGAGAGTCTTCCAGAACGAACCTCAGAATGCCCTTCGTGCACACCTCAGAAATCCCTAACTACACATCTCAGAAAGCCCTCACTACCCAAAACAAATCCCAACCCTGCACACCACCAAGAGCCATGCCCACATATTTCCAAGAGCCCTAACAATACCCATGTGAGTGCCCTCCCTGAACAGAGATTCCTTCCACTCACTTCAAAGAACCCTCCCAACACACCTTACTGTGCTCTCCATACTCTTCTCATAGAGATATGACCACTTACTTCAGAGGGTCTGCTCTACACTACTGAAATAGCACACTTGTTCTGAAAAAAAAAAAAACCCTCTTTCATCCCTTATAGATCCCTCCTGCCCACCTTATAGAGAATTTTATTATAACCTCAGAGATCTGACCCTACACACCTCAGAGAACCTACAGTACAAAATTGAGAGGGTCCTCCCTTATGACCTCAGTGATTCCTACCAATACAACAGAGAGCCCATCCTACATGGCTCAAAGACACCTCCGTAAAAACCTCAGAACGCTCTCCCTAAGCACATCAATCACCATTCCTCAGAGCCATCCCTACCCAAGAAAGAGATCCTATACAACAAAACAGAGGGAGCCCACCCTACTCATCTCAAAGAGTCCTATCTACACATCACAGAGAGTTATTCCTGCACACCTCAGAGAGCCACACTTCATCATCTGTTTGTCCACTCTACTCTTCTCAGAGAACTCTCACTACCCACCACAGTATTCCCTCCATACACAACTCACTGAGCCATTTCTACTCACCTCAGGGTGCCCTCCATATGCACCTCAGTCAGCCCTACCGAAACATCTCAGCTGGCCCTCCCATACATGTCAAGGAGCCCTATGACCTCATAGAACCCTCCTACACATGCCATAGAGCCCTCCCTATGCAGGTCAGAAGCCCTTCCCTCAGAGATCCCCTCAGAGATCCCTCATGATGCACCTCAGAGGCCCTCTCTACACATCTCAGAAATCCTCCTCACATCAGTCATCCATCCTACACATCTTTGTTGCCCTCCCTACACATTTCAGAGAGCATCCTCCCTACAAAGCACAGTCAGGCCTCGTCACCTCAGAGGGTCCCACCTACACACCACAGAGAGCCATCCCTCCACAGCTCAGCATGCCTTCTCACTCCTCAGGCAGCCTGATCTTCACAACTCAGGAAATCTACAATACAAAGCTCAGAGGACCTTCCATACTTATCTGAGACTCCTACCTTCACAAAGCATAGTCTTCAAATTTTAGAGAGTCCTTCCTAGACACCTATGTGCCATCCATCCATAGCCTAGAGGGGCTTCCTCCACACCTCATTGAGCAATCCAAACACACCTCAGGATATTCTTCCTACACATCTCAGAAAACCCTCCATATGCACCACACAGCCTCTTTACACACCTCAAAGTGCCCTCCTTTCAAACTTCCTAGAGCCCTGCTACACACCTCAAAGTGCCCTCCTTTCACACCTCAGGGTTTCCCTTTGTTTCTCTTAGAAATCTTTCAGGACTAACGTTAGAGGACATTCCTACACACCTCAGTGAGCTCTTCCTACTTACCTCAGAGCACCATCCCTGCACATCTCAGAGAGAGCTCCCTACACACTGCCGTGTTCTCACTATAGTCCTATGCATGTATGGAAGTCTCACTGAGATACAAAGTCCTATGCATACCCTCACTATGCACCTCAGAGAGCCCTTTTAGTGACCAGAAAGGCCTTCCCTACACACCTCAAATAGTCCTCCATGCTAACCTATGGAGCACTCCCACTCATGCCAAGGAGCTCTCCCACACACCTCATAAGGCTCTCCTTCACACTTCAGTGGGCTCTCCCCACACACCTCAGAGTGCCTCCCTGCCTAACACACCAGAGAATCCTATCCTCACTCCCCAGAAAGTCATTCCCAAACACCTGGAACTCACCTCCCTACACACCTCTGAAAGGCCTCCTTACTCACACCAAGTGCCCTTTCTACACATTGCAAAGGACCATCCATACACACCTTAGAGATGCTTCCTCCCCACTGCATTCAGTAGTCCCTACACACCTCAAAAGGCCCTTCATGCACACCTCAGAGAACCCTTGCTACACATAACCCCAATCTCTCTACACACCTTAGAAAACCCTTCATACTTCAGAGAACCCTGTTACACACCTCAGTGTGTTTTCCCTACTCATTTCAGAATTCTCTCAGTACTCTCAGCAGACAATCATCCCTACATGCCTTGTGTGTGCTTTCCGCTCACCTCAGATTGCCCACCCTATGCACCCCAGAGTCCTCATATACACTGCAGAGTCCTTGCTTTATAACTCAGTGAGAATTCCATACAAACCTCAGAATGCCCTTCCTACACATTTCAAAAAACCCTAAATACTCATCCAAGGTAACCCTCACCCCAAATCCCTCCCTTCACACCACTGAGAGTTGTACCTACACACCTCAAAGAGTCCTCCTGAGACTACTGTGAGTGCCCTCCCTGATCACTGCAGAGATTCCTTATACTCTCCTCAAAGAACCCACCATCACACCTCTGTGTGTTCTCCCTAAACATCTCAGAGAGATATCACTAATCACTTCAGAGGGCCCTTTCTGCACAACTGACCTAGCACTCTTACTTAGTCAAAAACATCTGACACCACTCATAGATCTCTCCTGCACAACTCAAAGAGACCTCCCTAGACACCTCAGGGAGCCAACCCTACCACCTTTCTGAACCTAAACTTCACCCTTCAGATTGTCCTCCCTCCTCATCTCAGAGTGTCCTACCTACACATCACAGAGAGACCACCCTACACACCTTAGAGACCTCCCTCCATACTTCAGCATCAGTGTGTCCTCCATACTCATCACAGAAGTCTCTACTTACACAACTAATTGAGCCCTTTCTACTCACCTTGGAGCACACTTCAATGAGCCCTACCTATTCAGCTCAGAGAGATCTCACCACACACTTAAGAGGGCACGTTCTATACAAGTGAGATAGCACTCTGACGTTGTTAAAAATCCCAACACTCCTCATAAATCCCTCCTGAAAACCTCATAGAGATCACCCTGCGCACCTCACAATGCCAATCATACCCACCTCAGAGAACATACAGTGCATCACAGAGTGCCCACAGTATTCATCTCGGAGAGTCCTACCTACACACCAAAGACAACCCACCCTCCATATCTCAAAGAGCACCCCATCTACATCTCTGTGTCTTCCCTACTCATATCAGAGAATTCTAACTACTCACTGAGCCTTTCCACTCACCCCAGATCACCCTCAATCTACACATCAGTGAGCCCTCAGTATTAACCACAGGAGGCCCTTTCACATACATCAAGTAGAGCTCTGACACACCTCATAGAAGTTTCCTGTAGTAGGGCCCATGTAGTAAGGCCCTCCCTACACAGATCAGTGGCCAATCCCTACAAAACTCAGACCTCTTTACACACTTCAGAGCACTGTCCATATATATCTTAGAAAGCCCTCACTATTCACCCCATGAGTAGTCCTAAATATCTCATAAGGACTTCCTATAATCCTCCATGAGTCCTCACCCTACTTCTTTGCAAGCCCTCACTGAACACCTAGAGTACCCTTATATGCCCTCAGAGAACCCTCACTACACCTTGGAGAACCCTTTCTACTCAACCAGCAGCCTTCCCCATATACCTCAAATAGCCCTCCTTACTCTCCTTTGGGAGCAACCCCACTCCTGTCACCTCATAACACCCTCCTACACATGTCAGATGGCCCTCTCTACATACTTCAGGGAACCCTAACTTCTCACCCAGAAATCCCTTCCTACATGCCTCAGAGACACCTACCTACACAACTAAGAAAGCCCTCTCTACTCACATCTACCACCTAACCTGAATACCTCTGAAACACTCTGATCACTACCTGAGAGATCCTACACTACAAAACAGAGTATGTCTTACTCACCACATAGAGTCCTATCTACACTCCACAGAGTCCTCATTCCATACCTCAGAGAACCCTCCCTTCAACATCTTTGTGTCATCTCTACTCATCTCAGAAAACTCTCTACCTCAGAAGTCATCCATGTACAACTCACTGAACCCTCTATACTCACCTCAAAAGTGCCCTCTGTATACACCTCAGTGATCCCTACCTAATTGCCTCAGGTGGCCCTCCTACAGATGTCAAGGAGCCCTCTGAAACACCTCAAAAAACCCTTCTACACATGTCATAGAGACCTCTCTGCAGAGCTCAGAGGCCTGTCCGTACAAACCTCAGGTATCCTCCTACACAACTCAGAGTGCCCTTCCATGCACATCTCAGACAACAATCACTAACCGCCTCAAGAGCAGTTTCTACCCACCTTAGAATTTGCTACAATCCTCATTGAGTCCTCACTCTACTCTTTTGCAAGCCCTCACTAAACACCTCAGAGTGTCCTATTACTGAGAATGCTCACTACACTTCTTAGTGCCTTTTCTACCCAAAACAGAGGCCTTCCCTATACACCTCAAATAGCCCTCCTTAGGGAGCACTCACATCAAGGAGCCCTCCTACACACTTCAGAGGCCCACCCTTCATGCTTCCATGAGCACTACACACCTCAGGGAACCCTCCCTTCACATCCCAGAGAGCCCTACCTACACACCACGAAGATATCTTCCTACACTCCTCAGAAAGCCTTTACTACTCACATCAACTGCTGGTCCTTCACACCTTTGGAGCTCTCCCTACACACCCCAGAGAACCACCCCTACCCACATTACAGATCCCACACTACAATACAAAGAGAGACCACCCTACTCATCTCAGTGAGTCCTACCTACATACCACAGAGAGTAATCACAACTCAGGAAGCCCTCCCTTAGACATCACTGTGTCTTCCATACTCATCTCAGAGAACTCTCATTACTCACCTCAAAATCTCTCTGGAGCCCACTCATTGATCCCTTTCTGCTCTCCTCAGATTGCCCTCCATATACACCTCAGGGAGTTCTCCATAATAACTGCAGTTGGCCCTCCCACACACCTCAAGGAGCCCTTGACATACCTCATAGAACCCTTCTACACACGTCATAGAGCCCTCCCTAAGTGCCTTAGAGCCTCTTCCCTACAAGGCACAGAGATCTCTCCCAACACAACTCAGAATGCCCTCCCTACACATCTCTGAATTCCCTCACTACTCACCCCAATAGCATGCCCTACACACCTCAGGAATTCTCACTCAACTCTTTGCAAGCACCCACTAAACATCCCAGGATGCTCTTCTACTCACTTCAGAGAACCATCACACACCCCAGAGAGCCCTTTCTACTCACCACAGGCCTTCCCTGTACACCTCAAATAATCCTCCTTATGCATCTTAGGGTACACTCTCACATCAAAGAGCCCTCCTCACACCTCATAAAGCCCTCCTATACTTCAGATGGCTCTCACTACAAACCTCAGTGAGTCCTACCTGTCCATCTCAGAGGGCCAATCCTACACACCTCAGAGAAGCTACACCACAATAATCAGAGAGCCCATCCTACTCATCTGAGCATTCTTCCTGAATGCCACAGAGCACCTTCACTCCACAATTCAGAGAATCCAGTCTTCACAGTTCAGGGAGCCCTCTCTCCACACTTCAGAGAGTCTATAGTAGAATATTCAAGGAGCCCTCCCTACTCATCTCAGATACTTCTACCTTCACAACACAGATCCTTTCCCTCATACTCAAGAGCCCTTTCTACACACCTCCCATGGCCATCCATACACTTAGAGATGCTTCCTCCACACATCACTGAGCAATCCCTACACACCTCACAAAGCCTTTCCTACACCTCAGAGAGTCCTTCTATACATCTGAAAGAGCCCTCCTTTCACACCTCAGTTTTTCCTCTTTACTCATCTCAGAAATCTCTCACTAGTCACGTTAGATGGTGGTATCTACACACCATGGTGAGTCCTTTCTAATGACCACAGAGGCCTTCCCCATAAACCTCAAATAGTCCTCCTTACTCACCTTAGGGAGCATCCCCACTCACATCACGGAGCCCTCCTACACACTCATATAGCCCTCCTACACACTATAGAGTGCCCTCCATACACAGCTCAGAGAGTATCTAGTACACACCTCAAACTCAACTCCCTACACACCTCAAAGAGCCCTTTCTATTTTGTACAGGAGACACCCTTATACACCTCAGTTAGCCCT
Source organism: Glaucomys volans (assembly GCA_020662805.1). Taxonomy (NCBI): domain Eukaryota; kingdom Metazoa; phylum Chordata; class Mammalia; order Rodentia; family Sciuridae; genus Glaucomys; species Glaucomys volans. Next base: position 59,141 of record JAJEJO010045817.1, on the reverse strand, counting down.
CCATTTTCACACTCCTGCTCAGGTCAAGTGCCCTCCATCACATCTCATAAGGACCTCCTACACACCTCAGAAAGGAGTCACTGTGACATCTGTGTGTCCTTCCTACTCATCTCAGAGAACCCTCACTACTCACCTCAGAAGTCCATTAAAACACACCTCACTGAGCCATTTATACATACCCTAGTGCCCCCTCCAAACACACCTCAGTCAGCCATTTCTACTAACCTTAGGGGGCCTGCCCACATGTCAAGAAGCCCTCAGACACACCTCATAGAGCCCCCTACATGTCATCGAGCCCTCCCTACACTGTACAGAGGCCACTCCCTACAAACCTCAGAGAGCCCTTCCCACACACTGGGTGCTCTCCCTAATACACGTCCCCAGAAGCCCTCACTCCTCACCTCAAGACCAGTCCATACACACCTCAGAAAGATGTCCCTACACCACTCAGTAAGTCCTTAATCTGTTCATTTGTATCCCTTCCTCACACACCTCAGAGAGCTCTCCCTTCACAGTCAGAGAGCCCTTCTCCATACCTCAAAGAAACATGCCTGCACACCTGAGATAGACCTCTCTACACACAAGTGTGCCTCCCTAAACAGCTCAGAGACCCCTCCCTTCACATCTTGGAAAGCCCCCCTACTCACATCAAGCACTCTTCCTCAAAGGGCAATAAAAATCACACCATAGACGGTCTTTCTTTACAACGCATTGAACAATTCCTAAACACCTTGAATTGCCCACCCAATACACACCCCCAAGTCCTCACTTCACAATCTCAGAGAGTCTTCCACACAAACCTCAGAATGCCCTTCCTACAGAACTAAGAAAACACTACATGTCTCAGATAGCCCTCACTACTCACCACACATCCCTCCCTGCACACCACCAAGACACCAACTGTCCCCGACCAGAGAGACCTTGCAATACTCCTTTCAGTGCCCTCGCTGAACACCTCAGAGAGCCCTTCTACTCTCTTCAAAGAACCCTCCCATCACACCAGAGTGTAGTCTCCCTACTAATCTCAGAGAGATCTCACGACTCTCTTCAGGGGCTCCTTCTGTCCAACTGACATAGCCCTCTTACTTAATCAAAACTCCCTCCTGCAACCCTCATAGATTTCTCCTGCACACCCCATAGAGCGTCCCTAAGCACCTCTGAGAACCTACACTACAAAACTCACAGTGCCCCCTACCCATCTCATAGTCCCACCTGCACACCACAGAGAGCCCTCCATTCAACATCTAGGTGTCTTCCCTGCTCATCTCAGAGAACTGTCCCTGTTCACCTCAGACATATGTCATTACACAATTCACTGAACCTTTTCTATTCACCTTAGTGCACCCTCCCTATAAAATTCAGTGTATAGAGCCCTCATTAATCACAGAAGGGGTCCCTCACACATGGCAAGGAGCCCTTTGACACACTTCACAGAGCACCCCCTACACAGTTCAGAGGCTCCTACTTAAAAAACTCAGAAAACCCTCACTACTCACCCCAGAGCAGTTCATAAACACCTCAGAAAAACATCCTGAAACTTCAGTGAGATCTAACTTTACTCCTTTGCCAGTCCTCATAAACACCTCAGAGTGCCCTTCTCACCTCAGAGAACACACAACGCACCTCAGAGTCTGTGTCAATCACCCAAGAGGCCTTCCATATACACTTCAGAGTCCTCCTTCCTCACCTTAGGAAGCATTCCCACTCACTCACAGACTTGTGAGAACCCTCAGAACAGAGCACACTCAACCTCTCTACACACCTCAGAAAACCCTCCCATCACACGAGAGAGCCCTGTTGCACACCTCATAGAGCCCTCCTTTCATAGGTCGGTGTGTTCTACCTAAATATCCTGTCTGCTCACCTGGGACTGCCCACCTTATATACCTGATAGACCTCCCTACACACCACAGAGTCCTCCCTTCACATCATAGAGAGCATTCCGTACAAACCTTAGAATGTCCTCTTTAACAAACCTCAGAATACCCTACAAACCTATCTCAGAAAGCCCTCATAACTTACCAGGAATCCCACACTGCACTCCACAGACTCCATACCTGGACACTTCAGAGAGCCCTCACAATCCTCCAATGAGTGCCCTGGTTGAACGGCTCAGAGATCCTTTCTACTCCTCTCAAAGAACTTCCTGTCACACTTCAGTGCATTCTCCCTACTCATCACAGAGATTCCCACTACTCACTTCAGAGAACTCTTTCTTCACAACTGAGATAGCACTCTGACTCAGGCAAGAACCCCTTCTGCATCCCTTAGAGATCTCTCATGGACACATCGTAGACAACTCTCTAAACACCTCGGAGCCAATGCTACCCAGCTCAAAGGACCTAGGATTCAAATCAAAGAGTGCTCTTCCTGCTAGCATCAGAGTCCTCCCTACACACCAAAGAGCCCTACCTTCAACATTTTTATGTCCCCCTTACTCATCTCAGAGAACTCTACTACTCACTTCAGAAATTCCTTCATACACAACTCACTGAGCCAATTCTACTAAAGAGAGCCATTCACATACACCTCAGGGTGCTCCACTCAAGACGAGGAGCCCTCTGACACACCTCATAGATCCCTTCTAAACACATCATAGAGCCCTCCCTGCACAGCTCAGAGGTTCACCCTACAAACATCAAATAGCCATCACTACTCACCTCAAGAACAGACCCTGCACACCTCAGAAAAACGTCCCTACACAGCTCAGAGTGCTCCTTCACACTGCAGAGAGTCTTCTCTACCCAACTCATTGACCCTACACTACAAAACTCAGAGAGCTCTCCATACTTATCTCAGAGACACCTATCATGCACCACAGAGCCCCCTTCAGCCTCGGAGGGCACTTCCTACACACTTCACAGGGCCATCCATATACACCCTAGAGAGGCTTTCTCTGCACCTCATTCAACAATTCCTACACATCTCAGAAAGCCCTTCCTGCACACCTCACAGACATCTCCCTATACACCTCAGAAATCCCTCCCTACTCATCAATTGCCATTGCTACACACATCTGGAGACCTCACTACACAACTTAGAGGCTGCTTATGCTTCCCCACACAGGGCTTCCCTCTATATTGCAATAATCCTCCTTACTCATTTTAAAGAACACTACCAATGACTTCAAGAACTTCTCCTATACACCTCATAACGCCCTGCAACCATTTCAAAGTGCCCTCCCTCAGACCTCAGAGAGCCCCACTACATATCTAAGAAAGTTCTCCCTTCATTCTTTAAAAGCACTTCCTATGCACCTCAAAGACATCACCCTACACACCCAAGTAATCCCTCCCTACTCACGGAAAGAGAACTTCCTACACACAACAGAGTGCCATCCATGCATACCTTAGACACTCTTCCTCGACACCTCATTGAGCAAACCCTAAATAAATGGGATCTCCCACCCTATAAGAAACATATTGTCCTCCCTAAACACCCATCAGTGTCATCCTCTCACATTTCAGAGAGCCTTCCATACAAACTTCAGAATGCCCTTCCTACACACCTCAGAAAATCCTAAATACACATCTCAGATAACACTACTCATCACAAATCCCTCTCTACACCACACCGAGAGCTGCACCTACACACCAGACAACCCTGGTGATCCTCCTTTGTTTGCCTTTCCTGAACACCATAGAGATTCCTTCTACTCTCCACAAAATCACTCCCATCACAACTCAGTGTGTTCTCCCTACTCATCTCAGAGTGATCTCATTAACCATGTCAGTGGGTGCTTTCTACACAAGTGAGATAAAACTTGCAGCCAAAAATATTTGATACCCCTAAAAGATCCCTCCTACAGCCTCAGAGAAACTACACTACAAAGCTCAGTCAGCTCTCCCTATTCAGCTCAGAGATTCCTAACCACACAAAACAGTGCCCTCCCTTCACAAAACAGAAAGACCTTCCCACATGCCATGCAGTCCCATCCATACAGATCCTAGGAACACCTCCTTCATACTTCAATTAGCAATCACTGCACTCCTCAGAGAGCCCTCCCTCCACACCTCAGAGAGCCTGTGACACGACCCACACAGCACTTTTCACACCTTGGTGTTTCCCATTCAGTCATCTCAGAAATCTCCCACTATTACTCAGAGGACAGTACCTACACACCTGGATGAGTCCTTCCTATTACCTCACAGAGTCCTCCCTACACACCTGAGGAAGTCCTTTCTACTCACCACTGAGGCCTTCCCAGAACACTGCAAATAGCACTCACCTAAAAGTGCACCTCATTTACATCAAGGAGTCCTGCTACACAAGGCCCACCTAAGCACTTCCGTGGGTCCTCCCTACATACCTCAAAGGCCCTCCCTACACACCTCAGAGTGTCATTCCTACACACCTCAAAGTCACCGCTGTACATGCCTTAGAAAGCCCTCCCTACTCACATCAAGCACCCACTTTCCTACACACTGGAGAAGGTCATTCATGCACATCTTAGAGACACTTCATCCATACCACAACCATCCCAACAACCTCATAAAGGGCTTCCTACCACCCTCAGAGAACACTCACTTCACACTTCAGAAATTTCTGTCACACACCTCCTAGAGCCCTCCTTTAAACTGCTGTGTTCTCCCTACTCATCTCAACAGTCTCTCAGTCTTCACATTAGAGGGCTGTCCCCACACACCTTGTGTATCCTTTATAGTCATCTTAGATTGCCTACCCACTTCAATCCAGAGAGTCCTCCCTTCACACCTCATATAGCCTTCCATACAAATCTCAGAATGCCCTTCCTACACACCTCAGAAACCCTAAGCACACATTTCAGATAACCCTCTCTACTCCCCAATAACACAACTCTGCATGTCATTGAGAGCTGTATCTACACTCCTCAGAGAGCCCTTGTGATACTCTTTGATGCTCTCCTTGAACATCTAAGAAATTCCCTCTACTCTCCTCAAAGTATCCTCTCATCACAATTCAGGGTGTTCTTCATAATCCTCTGAGAGATATCTCACTACTCACTTCAAAGGGTCCTTTCTACACAACATAATCAGCATTATCAATTATTCAAAACCCTCTGACACCCCTCTAGTTCCTCCTGCACACCTCCTTCAGAACTCCATACAATCCTCAGAGAACCAACCCTACCCACCTCAGAGGACCTACACCACAAATCTCAGGGGGCCCTCCTTACTCCCCTCAGTGAGGTGTACCTACATACTGTGGGAAAACCTCCCTCCACATCTCAGAGAGCTCAACCATCAACATTTAAGTGTCCTCTCTATTCATCTCAGAGAACTCTCACTACTCACCTCAGAAGTCCCTCCATAAAAATCTCCTGAGTCCTTTCTGCACTCCTCAGAGAGCCATCCATATAAACCACAGTGAGTCCTCCCCAATAGCATCAGGTGGCCCTGCCACACATATCAAGGAGCCCTCTGACCCAAGTCATAGAGCCCTCCCTTTAGAGCCCAGAGCCCCATCCCTAGTAATCTCAGAGATCCCTCCTGACACACTCCAGAATGCCCTCCCTAAACACCTCAGAAAGCCCTCCCTACTCACTTCTAGAGCAGTTGCTAAGCAGCTCAGAATGATGTCCCGACATACCTCAGTGAGTTCTCACTCTTCTCTTTTACAGGCATTTCTAAAAACCTGAGAGTGCCCTGCATACTCCTTATCTAAGAGAACCCTCACTACACATCAGAGAGACCTTTCTACTCACCACAGAGGCCTGTCCTATACACATCAAATACCCCTCCTTTCTCAACTTAGAGAGCACTCCCACTAATGTCAAGGAGCCCTTCTACACACCTTTTAAAGCCTTCCTACACACTCCAGAGTGCTCTCCCTATATAACTCAGCAACCCGTCACTACACAGCTCAGGGAACTCTCCCTTCACTCTTCCAAGAGCCCTTCCTAGACACATCAAACACATCTCCCTACCCACCTCAGAAATCCCTCCCTCCTCACATCAATCACCATTTCTGCACACTTCTGGAGCCCTCCCTACACATCACAGAAAACCACCACAACCTACCTCAGAGATCCTACACTACAAGACACAGAGAGCTGGCCTACTCATCACACAGAGTCCTCCCCCTACACCTCAGAAAGAACTTTCTTCAAGATCTGGCTTCAAGAGACCTTCCTACACACAGCAAAGGGCCTTCCATATATTCTTTGAGATGCTTCCTCTGCACCATATTGATCAATCCCTACACAAAAAGCCCTTCTGACAGACCTCAGAGAGCCCTAGGTACCCATCACACAGAACCTCTCTTTGCACCTAAGAAACCTTCCCTTCAGATTTCAGAGAGCTCTGTAACACACCTCAAAGAGCCTTTCTTGCAAACCTCAGTGTGTTCTCCCTACACATCTGAGTTCTCTCACTACTCATATTAGTGGGTGGTCCCTATGCAGCTCATTCTTCCTTTCTACTCCCCTACATTCCTTAGTGAGCCATTTCTGTACACCTCACAGTATGCTCCCTATTCATCTCAGAGAGTCCTCCCTACAAACACGTGAAAAAGAAATTCAACATCTTGAACACAGTAAAATTCAAATCAAAACTCCACTAAGATTTCAAGTCCAATTACAATGTCAATCATCATTAATATAAATAATAATCAATGAGAGTATATTATTCAGGTTTCTCTAGAGGAGCAAAATCAGTAGCAAGTGTGATTATAAAAAAGAGGATTTATTAGATTGGCTAACATGACAAAAAGTTGAATAGTCCACAGTCTACAGGCTAGAGTGCAGGAAGAATCAATAGCTGCACTGTCCAAGAGATGGAAGCCCCAGAACAAGAAGGATCAACAGTGCTAATGTAGTCCAAGACCAAGGGCTCTGGGAACTACCTGGAGAATCACTGGCAGAGTCCAATTTGGAAGATTAAAAAATAACAGTCTGATATACTCAGACAATTAAAGCAACCAAGCTTATATCTGTATCTACTTCATGGCTCTTCCAAATTTCATTCCATTCAAGCCACCATCCTATTGGGTGGTGGTGCCCATGCTTAGGGAGGGTGTCCACTTTAGTTCACTATCCCACATTGCAATCATTTCTAGACACACCCTCATTCACACACCCAGAAGCATCTTAATAATTGGCATCTCAATTCAATCAAGTTGACCATTCAAATTAACCATTAAGAGGGCAATGCAGATAAAAGGGAATCTTACACACTGTCGGTTTAATTGTCAATAAGTATGTTCACTATGGAAATCAGCATAGTGATTTCTCAAAAGACTAGGAATGGAATTACCACATGACCCCACTACATCTGCTATTTATCCAAAAGATCTAGTCACCATACTATAGCAATACGTACATAACCATTTTTATAGCAATGTCATTGATAATAGCCCAGTTATGGAATCAGCCTAAGAGTTCATCAACAAGTGAGCAGATAAAGAAATATGGCCTATATACACAATGGAATTTTTCATCACCATAAAGAAGAACAAAATTATATCATTTGCAGGAAAATGATGGAAGTGGAGAATATCATCTTAAGTGAATAACCCAGACTCAGAAAACCATTAGTTAAATGTTTTCTCTCATAGATGGAAGATAGAGAGGAGAAAAAGAGGAAAAATTAAAAGAATCTCATGAAAACAGAAAAGAGAAAACTAGAGAAGAAAAAAAAGTTTGGGGGAGGAAAGAGAAAAAAGAAATGGAAACTACTGGGAAGTTAAATTGAGACCAAATTTTGTTATGTGCACATAACCGGTATCACAGTGAATCCTAAATGGATAATTACAAAGCACCAATTAACTTTTTTAATGGAAGCCAAAAGATAAAAGCCAATAAGATATGCCTTCCATGTAAGTGTTATTGGTCAGAATACAATGGCTACATTTACCTGCAAAGAAGATGGGAAATGTAGTTTTTAAATTTATACTAGTGAAAAAAATAGTTTCATTCACAGTATCTGATACTAATTTATCACACCTACAACAATAATAGCTTCACTTGTTCACTTACAGATATCTCTTTGAAATGCCAAATCTGGGGAAGGAATGAAGCTACTATTGTGTGCTCCATCAGTGAAGTGAAAATCAACACCTGCTCTCCCCTGGATTAGGGAGCACTCACTGTGCATCAAGTACCTACTATGACTTCAGTCCCAGATGAATAAACAGAGCCTCAGAGAGATTAAAATCTATTCAAAGCTCTACAAATATATAAATAACCAGAATTCAAAGGCACATTGATCCACGCCAGATCTTAGTCCATTAACATTTATGCTATATTAGTCACTACAGCTGATAACCTCCATGAAAACGTTTATAAAACCAATAACTGAGAACTACTCCTAAGAGATTCCTTGTTTAACCTATTGGAGGTACAGTCCAGGTATCAATTCATCTGTCCCTAATCTTTAAAATTAGAGATAACATTTTTCTATTAAAAATTAGAGAAAATGAAAGAGAGATTGGACTCATCTGCCCCAAGTCACACACAGATCCCACATTAGAACAAGGGTGTGGGTCTACACCTCTCTCTCCCTCCAAAGAGCTCTTCATGTCTCCACAAAAAAACAGACTGCAAAAAGTTGAGAGGAAACTAGCTCAACTGTCTCATCCCAGAAGGTTCCCAGGGAATGAGTGTCCATGAGGGACAGAATTCCAGGAGGCACCTTGGTGATCAGTAGGCCATGCCAGGGAGTAGGACAGAGCCCACGTCACCAAAGGCAGAGGTGTGACTGGGTCAGGATGGGGGCTGCATGTGGGGACAAATTTTCAACAGCACATGAAGCCCTGGGCTTCCTCCTGCCCAGATGAGTCTTGCCTAATTTTGCCCATGCTGGAATGCTGGTTCAACTACTTAGGCTCCTCTCCTACTTTATATTTCCCTCTCACATGGCTATGAGGGTCTCATGCTTTGGCATTTGTTTTAAACTTCTGTAGTTTTTAAACCTCCCCAGGTCCACTCACGTGAAATTTAGCATGTAGAGGTTTCAGTATTCACTGTATATGTCTCCATTTAGTTCAACTTTTCACTTATCTCTGGAAAATGATTTTTTCATTAATCATCACATCTGTACTAACCCTTCACATGCTGAAATTTATTGCGATAAAGAAACATCTTCTGATTCAAACATCTGAAGCACCAGTGTGTCTGCTTGAAATGATTGTACTTTCTTTTGATTTCAGGTCACAGGGCTCCATTTTGTATTTAGTGTTTTATAAAACTTCATATAAAGTACACAGGAATCTGAGTCTGATTTTAGATGGATTCTCTCAGACAAGGTGTAGACCTCCCCCTACCTACATTCATGAGGAGGAGGGCTTATCATGCAGGTTCCCTAGAACAGACTTCCAGCTCAGGCTCTGCCTCAGCTCTAAGTTCAACCTGCCTGTGATCTCCTCAGCCTGTGACCTTCAGTTCTGCCTCTACTTTTTTATTTCCATTTTATATTAGATTAATTTTATATTTTGCTTAGAGCTTGAAACACAAGACTACCAGATTGGAATTGGTGACCTATGTAATAAGCAAGGTGCTCCATATGATAAAAACTTTGCAAGACATGCCCATCACACACTCTATGGAGAAGACCCTCAGAGACACTGGGCAATGATGGAGGCAGTGCACCAGGAACAACCCCACCCCAAAGTAGAGGCAAATAAATTGTGGAATGGGTTTGCACAAATTTGATCTGAGGATCAGAATGGAGTAACTGGAGTTGTCAACATGATGGGAACAAGATCCCAATCAGGATCCCTCTCTGGATGTGTACATGGAACTCAGAGAAAAGTTTGGAGCCCAGGTCTCCCAGGATTGCTCTTATTGACAAGAGAAGAAAGTAAAATTAAGAGACAGGTGACGTGTTCCACTGGGAGCTACACTTCTGTGTTGTCCAGTGGGATCTTGCCACATTTGTTATGACATTATAATTATAGGCCTTCAGAGATAGATTTAAAGACATCCTTTCTTTAAAACTTACAGCATTTTGGACTCCTCTCAGATACACCGAGTCCTCCCCTACTTCATCCACCTGGGTAAGTGTCTCTGTGTCCTCAGATGCAGAATTAGTGTGTGGGTGGGAATTAGAAAGGCTGCAGAAGGAACAAGTTTGAAGATAATAGTAAGGTTTCTTGTAGATGTGGAGGAGACCTCAGCTCCAGCAGTCCCACTCAGCCCAGAGGTCTGCACTCTGTACAGGGCAAAAAGGATATTTTCATTGAAGAACATTTGTGTCTTTCATTCATATTCTCTTAAAATGAGTCAAATTTGTCAAGAAATAATCCATTTTAGCTTTTCATTTATTTTAAATATAAAGATTACTACTGATATAATTTCCATATGAAATGTCATCTAGAGATTTTAAGCAATACTTATTTGTGTATATATTATCAGGGAAGACATCAGTTTTAACATTACCTAGAATTCTGCTTCTGCCATATTCATAACACAGGTGGAGCTATTATGTGACTTCTATAGTCTGAGTAATTATAAGTTATAAAATCTTTAGAAGGAAATGAGGTCTATGTTCAAAACCTCATTTCATAGAAGGGAATCTCATATTGCTATGAACTATCTACTTATATTTTCTCATGAAGTCTTAGGATCCAATTTAGTTTAACAAATAAAAATTCCCTGACCCTGTACTCTATCAGTTAGGAAAGGTCAAATGGGAGGATCACGATGACAGGTTTTGAAGTATATTAAGCATTTTTAAAAATCAAATCAATATGTTGGTAATTTCTCATTCTTGGGTCTAAAACAGACAGGAATGTAATTCCCAAGTTTGTAGATCTTGTTCATTAGTCCTTTGTGTTTGAGTCTCTAAAACAAATATATATACACATTCCGATTCCTGTCACAATAGAAATGTATGAATCTGATTTTGTTTAGAGGAACATTTATTTCAGTAGAATCCCATTCTGCTCTGGTCATCAGACTTAACTTTCAGATTTTTTCCCAAACTCTATTTCTCATGTCTTCAGCATGAACAGATATATACGAGCCTATCTCCTTTTCTTACCACTACAAGACAAAGGATGAGATGATACAGGAAAACCAAAGCTGTTGAGCAGAATAGCAGGACTTGATTTTCACATCACTATATCAATCAGAGAGTTGAACTCTCCTGCAGGACAGTTTGGGTTCCCAGTAATGACAGCTTGGGGTCTGCAAAGAAGAATCTCTGGGCTTCCTGATTCTTTACTTAAAAAAAAATTTTTCATTTCTAGTAGCTCTTCTCAGGATAAATTTAAAATAGTGATAATATATCATAGCTGTAAGAACCCTGAGCTGTTCTTTACAACCCTGGCAATTTACGAAAGCAACCTAGAGTTCCCACCTCTGCTTCTCACACATAGCTGGCATTCATTTGGCCAAATACTGTCCAGGGTTTTGTTCATGACAAAGTAGAAGTACCTGCAAGACTGACATCTGCTGGTTGATGGTTTTGCCTTGCCTGAGGTGCCAGCCATTTCTCCCTAGTACTCTTCATAGATTCCCAGCATGAGTAGTGCCACAAGGCAGAGAGTCCTGCCTATATGAAACTCAGTCCCAAACCCACTTGCTTGAGCCCAAACCAGTCTCAATTTCTTGATCCCCTTTGTTCATTTTTACTTCAGTTAATGGAAGGGGAGGATGGGGAGGATTGGCAATAGAGTTGAAGCTGTGCTGTGTGATAATGATAAAGCAAAGCATGTCAGGCTGCACATGCATACCTGAGTGATGAGTAAATAATAAGATTTATCTGTCATCTTGTCCCTAAGACTAAGGATGATGCTCACACTACAGATGAAAAAACAGATGTGTCCTCCCTTTACTACTTCACCCTGGAATCTGCCCACCCAAAAGGTCCTAAAAATTTAACCTTGCAGGGGCTTTACACAGAGCTGTCCTTCATCCATAATTCTCTCTGCTTATGTCCTGACCTCCAGCTCATATCCACTGTCTGAGCCATTCTAACTACTTTGGAGGAACGTGGATGATGATGCATGTATCCTTCAGTCCCTCATGATTTTGGCAATTCCTTGATCCAGATAATAAGGGAAGTCTTAACCATGAGTGCTCCTAGGGTTCACTATCAGCCCTAACAAACAAAAGTTCTGACTTTTTGGAGGTTTCTTTTTTTATTTGTGATGTTTTACTCATCTGCTCACTTAGCCTTTCCTTCCTTTTACCAGATGTGAATTTTTCAAATGTCACCTATTTCAGAAGTTCATGTTAGATTCCCTGTGATTTACATATCCTTACATGCAGAGAATGTCCAATCTGGGGAAAGCTTGATTTCTACAGTATGTGAAAAACAATATTAGAGCCTAGTACACGAGGTATCCAGGTGCCTAACTGGCAGCATCACTCTGTAGACCCTCATTTGAGGAGTATTTCTCAGATCAGGCCACTGATGGCAGAGAGCTTGTGTTCTGTCCTCTGATCTCCTAGGTCATGCTGTGTTAGGAGTGAGTGTGATGGTCACAAGCTGGAAAGGAACATGCCATAGGATTTCTCTTATCTTTATAAATGGTTCCCATCCCCCAGGATGTTCTTTAACAACAATGGTACATCTGTATGCACTTTACTACAGAACATTCTTCACAACACTACTATGATACATTTACATAATTTTAATTATCTGTACTCAGTATGCATCATGTAGTGATAGGATTGTTTGTGGTTCCAAACTGGAGATAGCAGAATAGCTAGAAAAAATATTGTACTGTGGTTTCACCTGTCATTACATGGAGGAAATTAGTTGTGCTCAGGATTATATCAAATTGCATCACCTGAAACTATATACACATGTTGAATTTTAATGGTGGGTCCCATATCCAAGTACAAATACTACATTCCAATTTAAAATTAAAACAAGCAGAAATCAACCCTTAGATGTTTTAAAAGTACTTACATGACCTCAGAATTTTAAATGGTATACTGTGTTCATGAATATTTAACGTTTCTGTTTCTCTTAGTATCTCACTTATAGAGCTCCATGTTCTAAAGTGTCATGAAATGATCTAGCGTCACATTGATGACTCATTATCTGATGAATTTTTCAATATATGGCTGAAAGGGAATTAAAATACATACCTACTATTTCAACACTTGAATTAAATCACAAACATGTTTTGTATAGGAAATATTCCATTAGTAAATCAATATCAAACTGGAGATGTAGCTCAGTTGGTAGAGTGCTTGCCTCACAAGCACAAAGCCCTGGGTTCAATCCCCAGCACAGCCAAAAAAAAAAAAAAAAGGTAAATCAATATCGAATTTTCTTTATCAAGTTTACACTTGGGACTCTGAATTGGAGAACTTCTTACTTCATGGAGAAGAAAATTGGGGACCTTTGGATTTCCATCTCTCATCATTGGACTAAGTGTTTTTCTTTAATGAAAATCTTACAATGGAATGATTCTGAATCTATATTTAATCACCACCCAAATTTCACATGGCTGAGTAGAAAATATTACAATTGTTTCTACTAATATTTTATAGCTGGACATGGCTAAATAGGATAGTTATTCTGATGATGATAATAACAGGTATACACTGGAGATTAAAACACAGTCCTAAAATAACACCAAAGATCTTTCTACATATATTACTAAACTGTTCTAACACTATGAAAACTTTTTGAGGCAGCAACAGAGGTAATCTTTATTAAAAGAACTGAATTAGGGCTGGGGTTATGGCTCAGTGGCAGAACGCTTGCCCAGCATGCATGAGGGAGTGGGTTTCATCCCCAGCACCACATAAAAAAATTTAAATAAACAAAATAAAAATGTTGTGTCCATTACAACCAAAAATATTTTTTTGAGAAGAACTGAATTAAATCTCCCAAGTCATATATCTGAAGAACTCATAATTAAAAATGGAAAATATTTCTAGAGGTCATTAACCATTTTGACCAAACACTTCCTTTTTTTGGTACTTGATCTTCTTTCACACCTAACTATTCTAGAATTCAGGTAGCATGACTGTTCATATTTTATAGATGAGATGATCCAGGTTGGTCATTATAGACTGCTCAAGGTCACAAGGAACTCAATGGAGATCATGGATGCAAATGCAAACAAGGAGTTTTAGAGTATTTCTTCTCAATTTTGCCTCAGTTGATGAATTACAAATGTTAGGTCTAATAATGAACCAGAATACAAACACCATTGCAATAATATGCCTATGTGTACACCTCCTTCATTGAGATTCATTTCTTGAGAAAGTTGGAATTCTCTACTATTACACAATCTTCCCAATTGAACTCACCAAAAATTGTCATGTTTTCATTATGTGCCTGTGGCTTAACCAAGAAAGGAAAGGTGAAGACCAAGTAGGACGCTACCCCAGAGAATCTCAGGATGAGATTATAATAAAAAAGTGTTTCAATAATATATGGTAATTCTGAGCATATAGGAAAGTTAATGAACAGTGGGAGCCCAACAATCAGTACACAATCCAGAAGTCATTTAGTAATAATAGGAAAATGGCACCTGGAGGATATAAGAGAGACAATTCTGGAGTAGGAAAAGCGTGTGTTGGGGTTAATCCTCACATTTCCTGATTGTAAGGTTTAGGGTGATGTTGATGAAGGTGTTACTATTTGAAATAAAGATGTCTTTCTTCATTTTCTCCTAAGATATGTACTATATGATTCCTTGCTCAAAAGATGAAAAAGACCTACCAACTATATGATTATATTAGCATGAGAAGTGCATTTTTTTCTGAAATTGGCATTGGGATCTCAGCCAACACCATCCTTCTTCTATTCCACATCTTCATATTCCTTCCCCAGCAAAGACTCAAGCCCATGGACCTCATTGTTGGTCTCTTGGCCCTAATCCACATAGGGATGCTGATGATTATGGGTTACATAGCTACAAATGTTTTTGTGTCTCAGGACTTTTGGGATGACATCAAATGTAAATTGATAATCTACTCATACAGATTTTTGAGGGGCTTCTCCCTTTGTGCCACCTGTCTGCTGAGCACCCTCCAGGCCATCACCCTCAGTCCTAGAAGCTCCTGCTTGGCAAAGCTCAAACATAAACCTCCACATCAGATCCTGTGTTCCCTTGTGTTCCTGTGGGTCTTCTACATGTCCTTGAGTGCTCAATTCTCTTTCTCTTCTACTGCCATCCACAATGAGACCTCACATGTTTTTGTCCTTGTTGCTGAATCCTGCAAAATCTTACCAATGAGTTACTTCCTCAGGTATCTATTTTCCATATTGAGTATATTCCGGGATGTCTTTCTTATAGGGCTCATGGCCCTCTCGAGTGGATACATGGTGGCTCTCTTGTGCAGGCATAAGAGGCACTTCCAGCACCTTCACAGCCTGTCTTCAAAAGCATCCCCTGTAGAGAGGGCCACCTGGACCATCCTGCTGCTCATGAGTTCCTTTATCTTCATATACTGTTTGGACTGTATCTTCTCTTCCTCAAGAACTATGTGGAACAATGACCATGTTTGTCATTCTATCCATATGATGTTGTCCAATGCCTATGCCACAACCAGTCCTTTCTTGCTCCTCTGCTCTGAAAGACGAATTACTAACTTCTTGAAATCATTTTTGGGAAAGAGAGCACATGTTTAATGACTGAGGGAAGGATAAGTTGTCTTAATGTGCCAACTCACTGGCTTCTGAACAAGAAATCAAGGCATAGAACATATGCTCTGTAGATTAAGTGAATATGGAGATGTGCATGTTGTGTTAAATTTGTTGAGTTTGAGACCTGTGAATAACAAATATGTAATAGAAATGTCAATCATGTACCTTTTTGAGATAACACAATGGCCCAATGCATCTGCTTGGTGTCAGCAAGTGATTCTTATGAGTCTCACCTTCATGGCCTGGGTTAGCCACTCATTAACACACTGAAAGTGTACAGCACTTTTTAACACGTCCTTCAATTAACTGTATTTTGTCCAAGTACATATGTCAATATTTATTTCCCTGAATGACTGCCTGATCCATCAATTTCCTTGTATTGATCTGCTAAAATCTGGATGTAGGGACTCAAGTTATGTACTCCAGTGTTCATATGTACTCCAGTGTTCATAGTAGCATTATTAATAATATCCCATGGTGGAAACAACTCAATGTCCCAAAGCATGTGAATGTCAAACAAAACATGCTGGGCACAACATGGAATATAATTCAACCTGGAACAGAAAAATAAATGTTTGAGGGAGTATTTTGTGAATATTGACGTCATTATTGGGCCAATGCTGGAACTGGACTTGTGGCTCAGTGGTGGAGTGCTTGCCTCGCACATGCGAGGCTCTGGGTTCATCCTCAGCACCACTTAAAAATAAATAAATAAAATAAAGGCATTGTGTTGACTACACCTAGAAATATTTTTTTAAACACAATGCTATAAAACTCTAATGTAGAATGTGGAACTGAGAGTAGAAACTTATACAGACAGAAAACAGATGGCCATTTCCAGGAACTGAGGAGGGGAATCAGTGAGGAGTTCTTTATTGACAGCTACAGAGGGAGAGTTTGAGAAGAAAAAGAGTGCCTGAGATGGACGGTTAGTGTTTTCTCAATAGTATGGATGTGCTTACAGACTCTGACCTGTACTCTGAGAATCAAATGGTAATTTTTTGTTCTGTGCACCTTACCATAATAAAAAGTGTCCAATGACCTTCATCATGTTAAGTGAAATGCACCAGATACCAAAGGATAAACACCACATGTTCTCATTCATTTGTAGAAAGCAATAAGTAAGTCTAGTAGAAGAGAATGGAATAGTGTTCTCCAGAGAATGGGAGGAACAGGGAGAGGACAGATGGCAAGAGTGTAGCGAGGGGCACCAGGAACAGAGTGGAGGAATCACTTTCAGTACTGCTGTGGTACAGCAAGTAAGTGTTGGTTAAAATGACCTAAAATGTGCTTCACAAGGAACTTACCAACACAAAAATAATTAACATTTGAAGAGATGGAAATGCTTATTGTTATTATCCAATTGCTAGAATTTATATACATGTGCTGAATCACCACAAGGTACACCATAAAAATGCACATATAAAAATATGCCTTTCAAAGTGTTTTCAGTGACCTTATAAAGAGCTGTGATGTAAATAACAGGGAAAACTATGTGGAGAAGAGGCCTATGGAAACTGTCTTCTACAAGTAAATTAAACTATCAATGTCAACCAGTTTCAGAACGACAATGCCTATCTACCAAAATGAACAGAGCACACTTGGGGGATCTCATACCTCAGCTATAGGCTATGCCTGGATGGCCCTCACCCAGTGACACAGGTGCCTGTGTCCTTAGAATTAATGAACCACAATAACCATGTTTTCTTTTTCCTGTACTTCCCTGGGAGGTTTTGGTGGTCCTTTTTTGAGAAACAGAAATTTTCAAAATTGTTCATTTTCAAAATAGTGCATTTCAGCTTTCATTGTAAAATCACTGAGGATAGAAGAATATCAGTCAAAGAGGAAAAATTATAAATGGTTACCAGCAGGTAACACCTGACTGGGACAGATTCATAGTCCCTTGACAAGCAGGAGGTGAGGGGAAGGGGACTTCCTGACCAACACAGGACAACTGGGAGGGCCTTCCCGCCACTAGACAACAAAGGGAGGTGGGGACAACTAGGGTACATATCTTTAATAACCCAAGAGAGAAAGTGAAACCTAGGCAACATTCAGGAAGACTCTACATCCACAGTACTCACCAAGGGGAACCAGGGCAAGGGCCTTATGCACTAGGAATTAAAGGCTGATTGTGTCTATTCTGGGTGTGCCTGCTCACCTCAAGGAAAGCTACCTCACACCTTATACAGCCCTCTACACACTTCAGAGGGTCCTACCTACATACCTCACAGAGCCCTCCTACACATCTCAGAGAACACTCCCTGAAGACTTCAGGGAGCCCTTCCTACACACCTCAATACCCCTCCCTACACACCTCCAGGTCACCTTTCTACACACCTCAGAGATAGCTCCATACACACCTCAGGAGCCCTCCCTAGTCACATCAAGCACCCTTCCTACAGATCTCAGAGGGCTGTCCACACACCTGGAGAGGTTTCCTCCACTTCTCATTGAACAGTGCCTTCACGCCTCAGAAAAGGCCTTTCTACTGACTCACAACCTCACTACACAGCACACAGACTCTTTATACACTCAGAAAGATCTGCTTTCATGATTCAGAGAG
The DNA here is from genome assembly GCA_020662805.1 of Glaucomys volans. NCBI lineage: Eukaryota > Metazoa > Chordata > Mammalia > Rodentia > Sciuridae > Glaucomys > Glaucomys volans. The sequence continues at coordinate 41,039 of JAJEJO010045817.1, read as the reverse complement.
CCCTGCTCAGCATTTCAGTTATCTCTCTCTAATCATTTCAGAAATGTCTGACTACTCACATCAGAGGCCATTTTCTACACCCTTTAGAGAGCCCTTTCTTCTCACCCCAGAGAACCCTCCCTACACACCCAAGAGTCCTCCCTATACTCCTATGCAAACCCTCCCTACACAACTCAGGTAGCCCTGCCTTTACACCTAAGAAAGCCATTCTTACAGACCCCAAAGTCACCTCACTACACATCACATGAGGACTCTTCCCACACACAGCAAGCAGCTACTCATCTCAGGCTCTCTTCCCACACACTGCAAAGGGCAGTCATGCGCACCTTAGAGACGTTTCCTCCACAACACAGAGCAATCACTACACACCTCAGAGAGGCCTTGCTACACTCCTTAAATAACTGTTCTTTCCCACTTCAGAGAGTCATTTTACACATCTCAGAGAGTCCTAGTGTCACAAGGCAGTGTATCCCTCCTATTTGTCCCAGAGATGTCTCACTACTCACATTAGGGGGACATCACTACACACCTCAGGTGTCCTTTCTACTCACCTGTTATTGCCCACCCTATGCATCCCAAAGGGTCCTCCCTACACACCCCAGAAATTCCTCCCTTCACATCTCAGTGTGCTGTCCATATAAACCTTTATATACCTTTCTACACACCTCAGAAAACTGTAAGTACACATTTGAGACAGACCTCACTGCTCAGCACTGAGAACCACACCTACACACCTGAACACACCTCAGAGAACCCCTGAACACTCCTGTGAGTGTCCTACCTGAACACCTTCCTTCTACTCTCCTCTAGAACCCTTCCATCACTCCTCAGTGTATTCTACCTACTCATCTCAGAGAATTCTCTCTACCCACCTGAGAAGGCCCTCAGTACAAAACCCACAGAGCACTTCCTACTGACCTCAGAGCACTCTCCACACACCCCTCAGGGAGCCCTCCCTAATAACCTTAGGGTCCCTGTGACTCACCTCATGGAGCCCTCCCTACACACCTCAGTGTGCCCTCCCCACATGTAGCAGAAATCCCTCCCTGTGCACCTCAGGAGCAGTTCCTACACACCTCAGTGAATCCTTACTTACTCCTTTGCAGTCCCTCACTCTACAACTCAGAGATCCTTTCCCTGACCACAGAGGTCTTACCTATACACCTTGGAGAGCCCTTACTCACCTTAGGGAGCACTCCCACTCATGTCACAGAGCCCTCCTACACACCTCAGGTACCCTCACTACACACCACACACAGTCTCTTTGCACACCTCAAATCTCCCTCTCTTAACAATTCTGAGAGCCCTACTACACACCTCATTAAGCCTTTTCCCCACAGCTCAGCGTTTCCTTTTTAATCATATCAGAAATCTCTCATGACTCACATTAAAGGGCAGTCCCTACACACCACAGCAAGCTCTTTCTACTCACCATAGAGCACCCTCCCTATATACCGCAGAGAGTCCTCCCTACACACTTGAGTCCTCCCTATACCCCTATGGAAGACTTCCCTACACACATCAGAGAGCCCTCTCTACACATCTCAGAGAACAGACATTACACAGCTGACAGAGCCCTCCCTACTCATCTCAGACTATCCACACACAACAGAGCCCTCCCTTCACACCTCAGAGAGCCTTTCCTACACACCTCAGAAGGCTATCCTGCACACCCTAGAGACATTGAATCTGCAACTCATCGAACAAGACCTTCACACCTCAGGGAGTCCTCCCTTCAACCCCTGTGTGTCCACCCTACTCATCTGACATTTCTCACTTCTCACTTGATAAGACTCTCCATGCACAACACACTGAGCACTTGGTACTCACCTCAGAGTGTGCTCCACAAACACCTCAGGGAACTCTCCCTAGTGACCTCAGGGAGCCTTCCCACACAGGTCAAGGAGCCCTCTGACACCTCATAGAGCCTTCCCTACATGCCTCATAGAGTCCTGCCTAAATGTTTCATAAAACACTCACTACCTGCCTCAAGAGCAGTCACTTCCCAGCTCATATAGATGTCCCTACACACATAGTTAATCATCATTCTAACCTTCTGTGATCCCTTGCTAAGCACCTCAGGATGCCCACCTACTCAGCTCAGAGAACCTCCCTGTATTTCAGAGAGTCCTTTTTATTCATCATGGAGTACTTCTCTTTATGCCTCAAATCTTTCTTTCTCCTCACCTAGGGGACAATCAAACTCACACCCAGGAGGCCACATATACACCTCCTACACAGTATAGGGGGTCCTCCCTCCAAATCTCACAGAGCCCTCACTACACAGCTCAGGAACCTTCCGTTCATACTTCAAATATCCTTTCTTACACGTATGAAAGACACATCCACACATCTCAGAAACACTCCTGACTCACATCAATCATCCTTCCTATACACCTTAGGAGCCCTCCCTACAAAACTTAGGGAGCCATCCCTACCCACCTTGGAGTGCCGTTGCTATACTTCAGAGAGCCCTCACTGCTCACCTCAAGAGCAGTTCCTGCACACCTCAATGAGTTCTCAGTGCACTCCCTTGCAAGCTCTCACTAAACACCTGAGAGCCCTTCTCACCAGAGGCCTTCCCTACACACCTCAAATGCCCTCCTTACTCACCTTAGAGAGCACTCCCACTCATGTCAAGGAGCCCTCCTACACACCTCACAATGCTCTCCCACACATTTCAATGAGACCTTCCTACATACCTCAGTGAGCCCTCCCTACAAACCTCAGGGAACCCTCTCTTCACACTTCAGAGAGCTCGTCCTACTTCCCTTAAGTACTCCTCCCTACACACCTCAGAAAGCCCTCCTGACTCACTTCAGATGTCCTTCCTACATGCTGCAGAGGCCTGTTCATACATACCTTAGATAAAGCCCTCCATTCACATCTCAGTGTTTTTTCCTACTCATTTCAGATATTTCACACTACTTGCATTAGATTGATATGCCTACCCCCTTGGAGAGTTCTTTCTACTCACTGTAGAGCACCCTACCTACACACTGCAGATGGTGCATCCCACAAACCCCAGGGAGTCCTTCCTTCACATATCACAGCACCTTTCAAACAGACCTGAGAGCACCTTCCTGTACACCTCAGACACCCTACCTATAACCACAGAGAATCTTTCCTACAACCCCAGAGAGCACCCCTACCCACCTCAAACAGCCTTCTATTCAAACCTCAGAACGTCCATACTACATATCTCAGATAATCCTAAATCAGATCACCCACACTACTCACCACAAATCCCTCACTACACTTCTCCAATGGCCAAACCTACAAACTTCAGAGAGCCCATGTGACACTCCTGTGAGTGCCCTCCATAAACACCTCAGAGATTCCTTCTAGTCTCCTCAGAGAACCCTCCCATCACACCTCAGTGTGTTCTTAATCACTTCAGAGAGATCCCACTACTCACTTCAGAAGGCCCTTTCTACACAACTGACACAGCAGTCCTATCCAATCAGAAGCCCTCCTATGCCCCACATAGATCCCTCCTGAAACCTAAGAGATTTCACTAAACACCTCAGAGATCGCACCCTATACACCTCGGAGAACCAACACTAAAAGGTTCAGAGAGAGCCTGGAGTGGTGGTGCACACCTGTAATCTCAGTGGCTCAGGAGGCTGAGGCAGGAGGATCACGAATTCAAAGCCAGCCTCAGCATGGGCAAGGTGCTAAGCAACTCAGTGAGACCCTATCTCTAAATAAAATACAAAATAGGGCTGGGAATGTGGCTCAGTCAGTGGATGAGTGCCCCTGAGTTCAAACCTCAGTTCAAAAAAAAAACATTCAGAGAGCCCTCCCTACTCAAATCAGAATGTTTTACCTGCACAACACAGAGAGCCAGCCCCACCTACGCACCAGAGTCAGCCCTCCCTCCCCAGCTCTCAGAACCCTACCTTTGCCATCAGTATGTCCACACTGCTCATCTCAGAGAGGTCTCACTAGTTACTGCAAAAGCCCTCCACACACAACTCATTGAGCCCTTTCTCTCACCTCCATAGACATGTCCCTGGGCCCTTCCTAATAACCTCATGGGGACCCTGCATCCATGTCAGGAAGCCTGAGAGAGCCCTCCTAGACACCATATTGAGACCTCCTGACACAACTCAAAGTTCCCTCCCTACACACCTCAGACAGCCCTCCATACATGCCTTTTTCCTCTTTATGTATCTCAGAAATCCTTCTCCACTCACCTCAAGAGCAGTCCCTACACACATCAGAAAGATGTCCCTAAACGTGAGGGAGTCCACATTACGCTCCTTGGCAAGCCCTCACTGAAGATCTCAGAGAGCCCTTCTACTCACACCAGAAAACCCTCACTACATACCTCAGAGACCCCTTTCCATTCAACACTGAGGTCTTCTGTATACACCTCAAAGAACCCTTCTTACTCACCAAAGAAAGCACTCCCACTCACATCAATGGCACTCCTATACAACCCATAAAGCCCTCCTACACACTTCATACCTCCCTCCTACACACCTCAGAGAGTTCTCCGTATGCACCTAAGACAGCCCTCAAATTATGCCTCAGAGAAGCCTTCCTACACACCTCAAAACTCCTGTCTAGCCAAAAACATACAAAGGAGAAAAATAGCCTCTTCAACAAATGGTACTGGGAAAACTTGAAATCCATATGCAGCAAAATGAAAATAAACCCATATCTATCACCCTGAGCAAAACTCAATTCAAAATGGATCAAGAACCTAGGAATTCGACCAGAGATCCTGCATCTAATAGTAGAGAAAATAGGTCCAAATCTCCATCATGTTGACCTAGGACCAGATTTCCTTCACATGACTCCCAAAGCACAAGAAATAAAAGCAGGAATCAATGATTGGGATAGAGTCAAACTAAAAAGCTTTTTCTCAGCAAAGGAAACAATCAGCAATGTGAAGAGAGAGCCTTCAGAGTGGGAGAAAATCTTTGCCACACACACTTCAGGTATAGCACTCATCTCCAGAATCTACAAAGTGCTCAAAAATCTTTATACCAAGATTACTAATAACCCAATCAATAAAAGGGCCAAGGAAATGAACAGACACTTTACAGAAGAAGATCTACAAGCAATCAACAGATTTACGAAAAAATGTTCAACATCCCTCATTATAAGAGAAATGCAAATCAAAACAATTTTACGATTTCATCTTACCCCTATTAGAATGTCTTTTATTAAGAATACAGACAACAACAGGTGTTGGCGAGGTTGTGGGGAAAAGGGTACACTCATACATTGCTGGTGGGAGTGCAAGTTGGTGCAGCCACTCTGGAAAGCAGTGCGGAGATTCCTTAGAAAACTTGGAATGGATCCACCATTTGATCCAGCTATTCCACTCCTTGGCCTATACCCAAAGGACTTAAAATCAGATTACTACAGTAATGCAGCGACATCAATGTTCATAGCTGCTCGACTCACAATAGCTAGATTGTGGAAACAGCCTAGATGCCCTTCAATAGATGAATGGATAAAGAAACTGTGTATATGTACACAATGGAATATTACTCAGCAATAAAGAAGAATAAAATTATGGCATTTGTAGGTAAATGGATGATATTGGAGACTGTTATGCTAAGTAAGATTAGCCAATCCTAAGAATTCAAAGGCTGGATGGTCTCTCTGATAAGTGAATGATGATGCGTAATGCAAGTGGAAAGGTGTCAAGAATGGAGGAAGGATAGATAACATAGAGGGAAGTGAGGGGTGGAGTCGGGGTGGAGGGGTAAGAAAAATAACAGAATTTGTGACAGACATCATTGCCCTGTGTACATGTATGAATGCACAGATGGTGTGACTCTGCTTTGTGTGCAACCAGAGAAACAATAGCTGTACTCCATTTGTGTTCAATGAATGAAAATTAAATACATAAAAAAAATAGTTGGGACCTGCAAAAAAAAAAAAAAAAGAAAAGAAAACAACTTGGAATCCAGTGAGCTAAAGACCAATGAGACATAGCTTCAACCTACCTGTTATTGACCAGAACATAAAAATGGTTACTCCCACCTGCAAAGGAAGATGGGAAATATAGTTTTTACAGTCATACAAAAGACAAAATAGTTTTATTCATAGTAACTGATGTTACTTCATCATGTTTTTGTCTTCAACAAAAATAACTTCACTTATTAACTTACACATATCAGTTTGAAGTTTAAATTTTGGACCAGAGACATAGCTATCACTGAGTATCCACTAGTGAAGTGAAAACACACAGGCCTGTCCTTCCCTGGTGTAGGGAACACTCACTGTACACAAATTGCATACTAGATACGATTTTATTTGATTCTCATTATAGCATTGGGACGTAAGTGGCATCAGTCTTATCTTACAGATAAATAAACAGAAGCTCTGAGAGGTCCAAAACCTATTCAAGACCCTACAGTGTATAAAAAACAAGAATTCAGATGCATGCTGATCCACTCCAGACCTTGTTCCATTAACAGTATTCCTTACTAGTCACTACAGCTGAGAAATCCCCTGAAAGCTTTTATAAATGAAATGCCTAAGACATACTTCCCAACAATTCTTGCTTAACTGGTTGGAGCTACAGTCCAGGTATCAGGGTATTGGTGCCTGATTCTCACATGAGTGGGAGTCATTTTTTCTCTATCATAGATCAGGGAAACTTAGACAAGGAGAGATTGGACTCACCTGCCCAAATGCATGAAGCAAGTCCAAAGTAGAACAAGAATGTGTGTCTGTACTTCTGTACCTCTCTAAAGAGCTCTCCATGGCTACACCAAAAAGCTGAGTCCACAGAGTTACAGTGACACAGGCCATACCTGCTACTGCTCACTGCCACTGCCAACCCAAAAGCCTTCCAGGGAGTGAGTGTACATCAGGGACACAATTCCAGGTGACACCTTGCTGATCAATGAGCCACGCCATGTCTGGGACTATGGCAGAGCCTAGGGCCACAAAAACAGAGGTGAGACTGGGCCAAGATGGGGACTGCATGTGGGGATAAACTTTTCCACAGCACATAAAACCATTGGTTGCCTCCTCCACAGAAGAGTCTTGTCTAATTGTGCAAATGCTGGAATTATTCACTACTTGTGTTCTTCTCCTATTTTAAGTTCTACTCTTGTTTTAATCAGCATTTTTGCTGCTGTGAGTAAAAGGATCTGATGAGCACAATTATAGAGGAGGAAAGATTTATTTGAGGTCTCATGGTTTCAGAGGTCTTGGTCCATAGGAGACCGGCTCCATTCCCTGGGACTTCAGGTGAGGGAAAACATCATGGCAAGAGAGGTGGTGAAGGGAAGCAGCTTACAACACAGTGATCAGGGAGGGGGAGGGGAAGGGGGAAAAGAGGGGTAGAGAAGGATCCCTACTCTCCAGATACTAAATAAATACCCCGTAGACACAATCCCATTCCCACTTCTTTCAGGCAAAACCAACCACTTCAATTAATCCCATCTGGGATTAATTCACTGATTGGGTTTCACTGATTGGGGTAAGACTCTTAGAACATAATCACTTCTCCTCTGAACCCTCTTGCATTGTCTTACATGTGAGCTTTTGGGGGACACCACTCACATCCAAACCATACCCCTCAAGTGGCCTTGAAGGTCTCATACTTTGGCATTTTTGTAACTATCTTCAGTTTTCAATCCTCCCCAGGCTTATCCAAGTGGAATTTCAGTCTGTATGAAGTTTGTTTTCATTGTGTATGTTTACATTTGGTTCCTTTTAAGTTTCCAATTCTCTGTAGAAACAACCAATTTTTTATCATACCTGTATTAATCCTTCACATATTGTCAATGGTTGTGATAAAGAACTATCTTCTGATTCCAAAACCTAGAACACAACTGGGTCTGCTTAAAATGCTTGTACTTTCTTTTGACTCCAGATCATAGGGCTCTATTTGGTCTTTAATGCTTTATAATACTTCACATAAAGTAGAAGGGAAACTGATTTTACACAATTTCGCTCAGAGAAAGTGAAGGCCTTCTTACTACCTACATTAGTGAAGTTGAGGGCTGATCATTCAGGTTCCTTGGACTGGCCTCCCAGCATGGGCTCTGCATCAGCTCTGTTATGTTCAATCTGCCTGTGATCTCAACCTGGGACCTTCAGCTCTGCCTCTAATTTTATTTTAGATTAATTTTATATTTCCCTTATAGATTGAAACACAGAAATACACATTTTGAAATGATGGCATACAGAACCTACACTACCTAGAAACCAAGTGCTCCATATGAAAACAAACAATGGAAGGGTGCCCATCACACAGTGTAGGAAGAGGACCCTCAGAGCTACTGGGAAGCCAAGGGTGGTGCCAGGAACCCATCACCAAAGTAGAGGCATTATAAACTGGGGAATGGGTTTGGACTACTTTGATCTTAGGATCAGAATGACAGTAATTGGAGTTGTCAAAAGAAATGGGAAATGATTACAATCGAGATCCTTCTCCAGATGTGTCCATGAAACTGAGAGAAAAGTTTAGAGCCCAGCTCTCCAAGGATTGCTGTGATCCACCAGAGAAGAAAGTAAAACTAGGAGACAGGAGACATGTTCCACTAGGGAAACCACAGTTCTGTGTTCTCCAGGGAGATCTTGTCACTTTTCCACAGACATTAAAATTATAGGCCCGGAGATATAGGATGTAAAAGCATCCTTTCCTTAAAACTTACAACTGTTTGGTCTCTTTTCAGCTGCTTGGAGTTCTCCCCTGTCTCAGCCATCTGGGTAAGTGCCTCTGTGTCCTCAGATGCAGAATTAGAGTGGAAGTTGATTCTAGAAAGGCTGTGGAAGGAGGAACTTGAGCCTACTAGTGAAGAGTATGGTAGCAACAGAGGATCTCAGATCCAACAGTCCTGCTGAGCTCAGAGGACTGTGTTCAGCATGGTGCAATGAGGATATTTTCTTCTACTTTAATTTAGACCTTTCAAAAATTAATAAATGCTTTCATAGGGAATATCAATCAGTGTTTATTTTCCATTTATTTTTTAATTTAGTAACTTCTAGTTACACAACTTACATATGCTATCTCTTCTAGAGATCTTGTACATTATTTACTTGGATGCATATTATCTGGAAAGCCCCAAGTTTTAATTGAATATTTTTATTACTTATAATTTTGTTTCTCTCATCTTCATAAATCAAACAAAACTATCTTTGATGTAAGTGACTTATATACTTTGAATAATTGTAAGTTTTTAAAATCTTTAGAAGTACATGACACTCTATGTTCCAAACCTCATTTCCTGGAGGGGAAACTCACACTGCTATAAAATATCAATTTGCATTTTCTCATGAAGTCTTTGCATCCAATTTAAATTCATGAATTAAAAATTCCCTTACTCTGCACTGTGTCACCTGGGAAATGTCAAAAGAGATGACCAGGATGGTAATGTTTGGAAGTACATTAAACATTTTTAAAACATCAAATGAACATGCTGGTTGTTTTCCATTCCTGGCTCCAAAACACCCCGGAATATAATTCACAAAAATTTTGAAGAATATTTGTGTTCACTATTCCTTTATGTTTTAGTCACTAAAAAAACACACTTTTGGATTTCTGTCTCATGAGAAATGTTTAAATCTGATTTGTCAGAAAACATTTAGGTCAGTCAAACCCCATCCTGCCCTGGGAACAGTACATAACTTTCAGATTTTTCCCCAAACTCAATTTTTCATGTCGTTAGCATGAATAGATAAATATGCACCTAACTCCTTTTCTTTTTGTTATGACACAAAGAACAAGATTACACAGGACCCTTCAACAGATGAATGGCTAAAGAAATTGTGGTATATATACAATTGTGGAATATTGCTCAGCCATAAAGAAGAATAAAATTATGGCATTTGTAGGTAAATGGATGATGTTAGAGACTGTTATGTTAAGTGAGATCAGCCAATCCCCAAAATCCAAAGGCCGAATGGTCTCTCTGATAAATGAATGATGATGCATAATGCGGGGGGAGGGAGGGTGGCAAGAATGGAGGAAGGATAGATAGCATAGAGGGAAGGGAGGGGTGGGGTTGGGGTGGGGGGGTAAGAATATTAACAGAATGTGTGACAGACATCAATGTCCTGTGTACATGTATGAATGCACAGATGGTGAGATTCTACTTTGTGTACAACCAGAGAAACAATAGCTGTACTCCATTTGTGCTCAATGAATCAATAAGCAAATAAAAAAAAAAGATTACAAGGAAAGTCGAACCTGTTGAGCAAGAAAGCAGGACCTGAATCTTCCATCACTACATCAGTCAGGAAGACAGACTCTCCTGCAGGTCTGTTTGTATTTCCCGGTAATAAAAGCTGAGGGTCTGTGAAGAAGAACTTCTGGGACTTCCTGTTTATTTACTTTAAAAGAACAGTCTCTCTTCTAGTAGCCTTACTCAGGAGAAATTTAAAATATGGAAATATGATATTGTAGCTATAAGTGTGACTCCTGAGCTGTAATTTACAACCACAATTTACAAAAGCAACCAATAATTCTCACCTCCATTTCCCACAGACAGATGCCATTTATTTCCCAAAAACTTGTCCAGGATTTTTCTCATTGTATTGCTGGAATCTTTCACAGCAGATGTACTAACAGGACTTAGTCCTTCTGGGTGATGGTTTCACCTTCCATGAGGTGCCAGTCATTTCTCCTTGTGCTCTTCATAGATTCCCAACACAAGTAGTTGCACAAGATAGAAAATGTTGCCTACACTGACCTCAGTCCCAAGCCCACTTGCTTGAAGCTAGACGTATATCCCCTGCCAGATGCCCTTTGTCCATTTTTAGAAGGGGTGGACAGGAGGATTGGCAATAGTGGTCAAGCTGAACTGTGTAATAAGGACAATATAAAGCATGTGATTATGCCCATGTGTAGCTCAGTGGTGAGTAAGTAATATGATGTGTCTGTCATCTCATCTCTGAGAGGCAGGATGATGCTCACAATGTAGTTGACAGAACAGATGTGTAGTTCCTACAGTCCTTCACCCTGGAATCTGCCCACCCAGAAGTTTCTAAGAAAACCTAAACTTGCAGTGGAATCTGCAGAGGGGGTGTCCTCCTGTAACTCTTAGTACTTCTGTCCTGACATCCAGCTCATTTCAGCATCCTCAGCAGTTCTTGCTAGTTTGGGGAAAATGTACAATGGTGCATGTATCATAGAGTCACCCATGATTTTGGTGATTGCAGCATGGTACACTCTCCAACATGCTTCCTTGATCCAGATATTAAAGGGAGTCTTAACTATGAGGATCCCCCATTCTTCATATGAGCTCCAACAAATGAAAGTTCTGAAATTTAAGGACATCACTTTTTTCATGTGTGATCTGTTTCACTTATCTATTTATTACCTGGTGTGGATTCTTCAAATGTGACCTATTTCAGAAATTCATGTTAGATTCACTTTGATTTTCACATATTTACACACAGAATGTTGAGTCTGGGGACAGCTTGATTTCTCCCATGCATAAAGGACAATATTAGTGCCTGGTACAAGAGGGCACACAGGTACCAATAAGGCAGCATCACTCCTACTGCCCTTATTTGAGGAGTGTTTCCCAGATCACCTCATTGATGGCAAAACCCTTGTATTCTGTCCCCTGATGTTCTAGACTCCACAATGCCTGGTGTGAGTTTGATGGACAGCTGGGACGGGACATGCCACAGGACTTCTCTTAGTTCCTTTTCATGAATGGTTCCTATTCCCCAGGATGTTTTCTAACAGTAATGGTACATCAGCATGTACAATACATTCTTTACAATACCACTATGATATATTTACATAAATTTAATCATATATACAACATGTGCAGCATTTACTGACACGATTTTGATTTGAAACAGGAGATAGGCTCACTAGAAAATTATTTTTCTGGGCTTTCTCTGCACACTACATGGAGAAAGAATCATTGTGCTTAGGATTAAATCAAATTCTGTCCCTTTCTTTCATGCTTACATCAGGAAATAATTTAAGGTTTTCCTGTAACCAATACAGAAATTTACTTGCAGAAAACAATTTTCCACTGGTTTTAAGGCCATAAACAAGCAAATCCATGAATTCCTAATTATTGCAAATTCATGGCATTTGTGCACTCCTAATTTTCATTACTCCTGTTGCAGGACTGCAGGTTCTTCCATCACAGTGAACTTATTCTCATCCAGTGGCATTTGGACACAGGTGATTAAAACATTTCATTCAATGATTTTATTAATGCTCATTTTCATAAGACTCAAATATTTAAAATGAATTAAAGAAGATCATGTATTTCACAGAAATGATATGTTAGAATGCAAATTTTTTGTTTTGTTTCATAATGTAAATGTTGCTGTTGAGAGAAGGCAATTTTAAACCTTTTTTTTGGTAAAAGGTATTGAACCCAGTGTTAGGTTTAAACATTGAGCCACAAACTCAAATATTTTTGTTTTCTATTTTGAGGCAGGGTGTCACTAAGTTGCTTCGAGACTGGTTTTGAATTTGGAATCCTCCTATCTCAGACTCCTGTGTCTGGGCTAAAACAATTTTTAAAATTTATTTATCACATGATTGTATGAATCTATTTAAACTTATACTATAAAAATATACATAAATATTTGACTTATGTGAAATGATTTTATAATAATGGGCATATGACATTTAAACATACATTGATGTCAAAAATAAGAGATCTAAGTACTAGTAATAAAATGTAATCCATAAAGTCTTGCACACATGGGCATTTGACTTATATTTCTAATCTTTTTTTTTCTGAACTTATCATAGGAAACAACCCTAGAACACTGAATGAGTGAATGGAGAAGATTCTAGCATTTTACCTGATCATGACTTGGGGAAAAGATTGTCCTTTCCTATGGGTGGTAGAGACTTTTAATTTTCCACAAATAATGCATGCTAGCACTCATGCATTGAAACTGAGAACTCTCACATTGAAACATTGAAACTCTCACACAAAAACTGAGAAGATGAAATATTCTAGATCTATGATCAGGAAGAGAATGAGAAAGATTGTGAGAAATGGGTGCTAAAAACAGTTTAGATGGGAAAGTAACTCCAGATTTATAGCACAATATGGAGATTATACTCTATAATAACTACTTAGAAATTTTTAAAATAGCCCAAGAAGTGTTTTCAGGTTTCCAACATAAAAATAACAATTTAGAAGATGAAATGTGATCTCATTTGATCACAACACATAGTATACACACGTTGAATTATAATACTGTGTCCCATATCCAAGTACAAATAGATTCCAATTTAAAATTAAAATAAACAAAAATCAACAAATACTTCAATGTTTTAACTAATTACCTACATAACATCAGATTTTTACATGGTGTTCCATGTTCATGAATACTTAACATTTCTGGTTTCTCTAAATATCTTTTTTTTGTACTGGGTAATGAACTCAGGGGCACTTCACCACTGAGCCACATCCCCAGCCCTATTTTGTATTTTATTTAGAGACAGGGTCTCACTGAGTTGCTTGGCACCTTCCTATTGCTGACTTTGAACCTGAAAATCCTCTTGTCTCAGCCCTCTGAGTCACTGGGATTAGAGTCATACCCACTGCACCCAGCCTTTGTATCTCAACTTGTGGATATACATGCTATAAAGAGCAGCAAAAAGATTTAACCACACATACATGATTTTCTGATGTCTTTTATTTTTCAATGTATGACTGGAAATGATTTAAAATACATACCATTTCAGATACTTGAATTAAAGCAAAACATGCCTTGTATAGGAAATGTTCCATTAGAATATCAACATCAAATTCTCTGTATCAAGTTTACACTTGTGCCTCTGAACTGAAAAATTGCTTACTTCCTGGAAATGACAGTTGGAATACTTTGAGGTTCATCTCCAGATGTGGGTCAAATTCTTGTTATTTATTTAAATCCTTACAATGGTATAATGCAGAATGTATATTAACTGTGACTTCTATTACCACCCTGATTCCAGATGACTGAGTAGAAAACATTAGAATATGTTCCTAGTAATATTTCATAATTGGATTTGGCTCACGTAGGGCAGTTTTTCTGGTGATGATTGTAACATGTACACAAGATGAATAACTACACTTAAGATTCAAAAATAGTTCTAAAATACCACCAAAGACCTTCGGGCAGATAGTGGTAAAATGTTCCAAAATTATGGAAATTTTTGAGGCAATAACAGAGGTAATTATAATTAAAAGAATTGAATTAAATCTCCCAGATCACATGTATGAGGAACTGCATAATTAAAAAAATGTTCAGTATTTTTCAAGGTCATTATATGTTAGAAACACTTTATATTTGGTATTTCATCTTCTTGCACACATAATAGCTCTCAAATTCAGGTAAAATTACTGAACATATATTATAGATGAGATGATGAGAGGTTAGCATCTGAGACTGCTTCAGATCACAGTTGAACTTAATGGGAGATCACAGATGCAAATTCAATGTGTTTTAGAATCTGTAATTTTAATGTTGACTTAGTTGATGTATTAAACATATTAGGTCTGATAATAAACCAGAATAAACATAGCACAGAAATAATAACCCATATATAAAACTATTCCATTGAGATTCATTTCTTGAGAGAGTTAGAATTCTCTATTATGCAATCCTGCCATTTGATTTCCTCAAAAATTGTAGAATTTTCAATACGTACTTGAGGCTTAATTAAGAAGACAAAGATGAAAACCTCACGATGAGATTATAATCAATAACTATTGTAAATAACATATGGTAACTCTGCATGGAAATGAAGCCAACATACAGTGGGAGCCCCGCAATTGTTACATAATCCAGACATGTTTTGGTGATAATAGGAAAATGTCATCTGGAGGATGTCAGACAGACTTGAGTGAGGAAGTGGGAAAAGGGTGTGTTGGGGTGAATCCACACATTTCCTGGTGGTAAGGATATAGGCTGAAATGCATGAAGATGATACTATTTGAAATCAAATCTTTTTCTTCATTTTCTCCAAAGATAGAGATTATTTGATTCCTTTGCAAAAGGATGAAAAAGACCAACCAACTATATGATTATATTAGCATAAGAAATGCATTTTTGTCTGATGTGGACATTGGGATCTCAGCCAACACCATCCTTCTTCTCTTCCACATCTTCACGTTCATTCCCCAGCACAGGCTCAATCCCACTGACTTGATCATTTGTCTCTTGGCCCTCATCCACCTAGGGATGCTGATAATTTTGGTGTGCATCATTACAAATAATTTTGTGTTTCAGGATTTTTGGGATGACATCAAATGCAAATTGATAATCTACTTGTACAGGTTTTTGAGGGGCTTCTCCATTTGTGCCACCTGCCTACTGAGTGTCCTGCAGGCCATCACCCTCAGCCCCAGAAGCTCCTGCTTGGCAAAGTTCAAACATAAATCTCCACATCAGATCCTGTGTTCCCTTGTGTACCTGTGGTTCTTCTACATGTCCTTGAGTACTCACTACTCATTCTCTGCTACTGCCATCTCCAATGTGACCTCCCATGTCACTGCACCTATTACTGAACCCTGTGAAACTGTACACATGAGTTACTTCCTCAGACATTTGTTTTCTGTATCAGGTGCATTCCAGGATGTCTTTCTTATAGGACTCATGGCCCTATCGAGTGGGTACATGGTGGCTGTCTTGTGCAGGCATAAGAGGCACTTACAGCACCTTCACAACACCAGACTTTCTCCAAAAGCATCCCCTCTACAAAAGGCCACCTCAACCATCCTGCTGCTCATGAGATTCTTTGTGCTCATGTACTGTTTGGAGAGCATCTTCTCTTCCTCAAGAACTATATGGAATAGTGACCTTGTTTGTCATTATATCCATTTAATGGTTTCAAATGGCTATGCCACAATCAGTCCTGTGCTACTGATCTGTACTGAAAAACGTATTATTAACTTCTTAAAATATTATTTAGTGCAGATATGACATACTGATGATAGATAAGTTCTCAATGTGGCAAAACACTGACTTCTGATCAATAAGTCATGGCATGAAATATATGCTGTCTGGATTAAGTGAATATGGAGATATCCATGTTTGGTTAAATCTGTTACTTTGAGCCATGTTAATAAAGGTTTATAAAAATGTCAATCCTTCACCTTTTTGACCTAACACAAACACAAGTGCCCAACATATCTACTTGGTGTCAGTAGGCAGTTCCCATGAGGTGGATTTCACCTTCATGGCCTGGGCTAATCATTATAAACATGTTGAGAGTGCACAGCACTTTTTAATGAGTGCTTCAATGAGCTGTATTTTACCTAATTAAATACGAGTATTTAAAGTCATTAATTACCACCTGATCCATCAAGTGTCCTTTTAAAGATCTTTTAAAAAGAACTGAATGTAAGCACTGAAGTTATCATATGTACACCAGTGTTCATAGTAGCATTATTAATGATAGTCCATGTTGGAAACATCTCAGTGTCCTAAAGTATATGAATGCATAAGCAAAGCTTTGCCTGGGCATACCATGGGCATATTATTCAACCTGGAAAAAATAAATGCCTGAAGGAGTAATTAATGAATTTTGAAGACATTATTATAAGAGACCTGAGAGTTTGAAATTATCCAATGTTCTAAGGTTCTAATGCAGAAGGTGGAAATGAGAGTAGAAACCCATACAGACAAAAAAAAAAAAACTGGACAGTTACCATGAGCTGAGTGAGGGTGTCAATAAGGAGTTCTTATTGGAAAGCCACATAGTGATAGTTTAGGAAGAAGAAAAAGTGCTGGAGATGGATATTGAATGCTTACACAATAGTATGAAGGTGCTTACTGCCTCCAACCTGCACTCTTAGAAAGCATCAAACTCTTCAACCAGAAGTATGGGACCACAATTGTAATGGGTTGCACCCCATGTATTTTAATATGTCAAAATATGCTCTAGTGTCAGGTATATATAAAAACAGCAAATAGAACAAAGCTGATGGAATAAAAAAGAGAAAGGAAAAAATGATAAATTTCTGTTATGTGCACCTTGCAATAACAAAAAGTGCCCAAAGACCTTCCTTATTCTAAGTGAAATGTGCCTCATACGACAGGAAAAACACATATTCTCATTCTTTTGTAGAAAGCACTAAGTAAAATTAATAGAAAAGAATGGAATGGTGGTCACCAGAGAATGGGAAGAGCAGGGAGAGGACAGATGGAAAGAGTGCAGTGAGGGGCACCAGGAGCAGAGTGGGGGAATCACTTTAGGGATGCCTTTTGCACAGTAATGGGAAACTCTAAGTTAAAATGACCGAAAACGTGTTTCAAAATGAAATACCCAGCACATAAAAACAATTAACAACTAAAGAGATGAAAACACTTATTTCTATGATCTGATTACTACAACTTATATCCATGTACTCAGTTCCATAAGTGACACCATAAAAATGCACATATAAAAATACATCTTCAGAAAGTGTTCCCAGTAACCTCGTAAACAGCTGTGAGAAAATTCTCTAAAATAAAAGTAATTCCAAATGTCATGATTCTAAAGATGCAAAATATAGAATTTTTTCCATTGGTCTATCTGCCTATTTTGGTGCCAATACCATGATGTTTTTGTTACTACTGCTTTGTAGTATAGTTGAATGTCTGGTATTGTGATACCACGTGCCTCGCTCTTTTTGCTAAGAATTGCTTTAGCTATTCTGGGTCTCTTATTCTTCCAAGCAAGTTTCAAAATTGTTTCTCTATTTCTATGAAGAATGTCACTAGGACTTGAATTGGAATTGCATTGAATTTGTATAATGCTTTTGATAGTATGGCCATTTTGACAACATTAATTCTACCTACCCAAGAACATGAGAGATCTTTCCATCTTCTAAGGTTTTCTTTAATTTCTTTCATTATTGCTCTGTTGTTCTCATTGTAGAGGTCTTTCACCTCTTTTCTTAAATTGACTCCCATGTATTTTTTTAAGGTTATAGTGAATGGGGTAGAGGGCACAGAGACAAAGCCACATAAATACATTTATCTCATACTTCTCAAAGGAGTCAAAAACATACAATAGATAACAGCCTGTTCAACAAAGGGTGCTAGGAAAACCAGAAATCCATATGCAGCAAAATGAAACTAAACCCCTCTCACCCTGAACAAAACTCAACTAAAATGGATCAAGGACCTAGAAGTTAGACCAGAAATCCTGCATCTAATAGAATAAAACGTAGATCCAAACCTCCATCTTGTTGGCTTAGGACCAGACTTCCTTAACATGACCCCCAAAGCAGAAGAAATAAAAGCAGGAATCAATAAATTGGGATAGACTCAAACTAGAAACATGTTTCTCAGCAAAGGAAACAATAAAAAATGTGAAGAGAGAACCTATAGAGTGAGAGAAAATCTTTACCACACACTAATCTCCAGAACTTATAAAGAATTAAAAAATCTTTACACCAAGAAAACAAATAACCCAATCAATAAATGGGCTAAGGAAATAAACAGACACTTCACAGAAGAGGATCTACAAGAAATCAACAGATATATGAAAAAATATTCAACATCTCCAGTAATAAGAGATATTCAAATCAAAACTACCAAAAGCTATCATCTATGATATAGACATCTATATAGATAATAGACATCTAAGAATGTCTATTATCAAGAATACAAGCAACAACAGGTGTTGCCGAGGATGTGGGGAAAAAGGTACACTCATTCATTGCTGGTGGGGTTGCAAATTGGTGCAGCCACTCTGGAAAGCATTATAGATATTCCAAGAAAACTCAGAATGGAACATGCATTTGACCCAGCTATCCTATATCCTCCTTGGCCTATACCTAAAAGACTTAAAATCAGCATACTACAATGATGCAGCCACATCAATGTTTATAGCACCCAATTCATTATAGCTAGATTGTGGAACCAACCTAGATGCCCTTCAATGAATAAATGGATAAAGAAACTGTGGTATATATACACAATAAAATATTATTCAGCTATAAAGAAGAGTAAAATTAATGACATTTGCAGGTAAATGGATGGAGTTGGAGAATATCATGTTAAGTGAAATAAGTCAACCCCAAAAAGTCAAAGACCAAATGATTCCTCTGATAACTGGTTAATGACATATAGCAGGGGTGGGGGGAGGTAAGGGAAGAAGGGAGAAGGAATGGATTGTATAGAGGATAATGAGGGATGGGGAGGGGGCAGGGAAAGAAAAATAATAGAATGAGAAAAACATCACAACACTATGTATATGTATGAATATGCAAATTGTACGATTCTACTTTGTGTACAACCAGAAAAACAATAGTTGTACTCCGTATATCTACAATGAACCAAAATTATTTTTAACATGGAATCATATCAGTCCTTTATTTTGAATACCAAAAACTACATAATTGACTAAATAATTAAAATTTGACATTTCCACAGAATATTTTGGCACAGGAGAAGTAAGAGTTTTCACTGAGGATGGATGACTCAGATCCTTCCAGGTTTAGAATTCTTCAAATATATTTAATGATTAGGATGGACAGTCACTGATCTGCATTGTAAATAGTAACAAGTGATTTTTTAATTAAAAATTTATTTATTTTGATTCATTGTACACAAATGGAGTAAAGCTGTTGTTTATCTGGTTGTACACAAAGTAGATTCACACCATCTGTGCATTCATACATGTACACAGGGCAATGATGTCTGTCTCATTCTGCTATTATCCTTATCCCCCACTCCAATCCCACCCCTCCCTTCTGTCTATGCTATCTATTCTTCCTCCATTCTTGCCTCCCTTCCACCCTGCATTGTAAATCATCATTCACTTATCAGAGAGATCATTCAGCCATTGGATTTTTGGGATTGACTAAACTCACTTAGAATGAAAGTCTCAAACATCATCCATTTACCTACAAATGCCATAAATTTATTCTTCTTTCTGGCTGAGTAATATTCTAGTGTGTATATATACCACAGTTTCTTTATCCATTCATCTATTTAACAGCATCTAGGTTGTGTCTACAATCTAGCTATTGTGAATTGAGCAGCTATGAACATTGATGTGGCTGCATCACTGTAGTATGCTGATTTTAAGTCCTTTGGGTATAGGCTAAGGAGTGAGATAGCTGGGTCAAATGGTGGAACCAGTCCAAATTTTCTAAGGAATCTCCACAACACTTTCCAGAGTGGCTGCACCAACTTGCACTCCCAACAGCAATGCATGAGCGTACCTTTTTCCCCACATCCTTGCCAACACCTGTTGCTGCCTGTATTCTTAACAAAAGACATTCTAATTGAGATAAGATGAAATCTTAAGGTGGTTTTGATTTGCATTTCTCTTATAACTAGGGATGTTGAACGTTTTTTCATAAATCTGTTGTTTTCTTGTAGATATTCTTCTGTAAAGTGTCTGTTCATTTCCTTGGTCCATTTATTGATGGGCTATTAGTGTTTTTGGTGTAAAGATTTTTGAGTACTTTGTAGATTCTGGAGATTAGTGCTCTATCTGAAGTGTGTGTGGAAAAGATTTTCTCCCACTCTGAAAGTTGCCTCCTCACATTGCTGATTGCTTCCTTTGCTGAGAAAAAGCTTTTTAGTTTGATTCTATCCTAATCATTGAGTCCTGCTTTTATTTCTTGTGCTTTGGGAGTCATGTTAAGGAAATCTGGTCTTAGGCCAACATGATGAAGATTTGGACCTATTTTCTCTTCTATTAGGTGCAGGATCTCTGGTTGGTGTAATTCCTAGGTCCTTGATCCATTTTGAGTTGAGTTTTGTACAGGGTGAGATATATGGGTTTAGTTTCATTTTGCTGCATATGGATTTCCAGTTTTTGCAGCACTATTTGTTGAAGAGGGCTATCTTTTCTCCATTGCATGTTTTGGCTCCTTTGTCAACTATGAGATACCTATATTTATGTAGATTTGTCTCTGTGTCCTCTATTCTATACCATTGATCTACCTGTCTATTTTGGTGCCAATTCCATGCTGTCTTTGTTACTATTGCTCCATAATATAGTTGAAGGCCCGGTATTGTTATACCCCCTGCTTCGCTCTTCTTGCTCAGAATTGCTTTAGCTTTTCTGGCTCTCCTGTTCCTCTAAATGAATTTCATGATTGTTTGTTCTGTTTCTGTGAGGTCTGTCATTTGGATTCTAATTGGAATTGAATTGCATTTGTATAGTGCTTTTGGTAGTATGGTCATTTTGACTATATTAATTCTGCCTATCCAAGAACATGGAATATCTTTCCATCTTCTCAGACTTTCTTCAATTTCTCTCTTTAGTGTTCTGTAGTTCTCATCATAGAGGTCTTTCCCCTCTTTTGTTAGATTGATTCCTAAGTATTTTTTGAGGCTATGGTGAATGGGGTAGTTTTCTTAATTTCTCTCTCAGAGGATGCATCACTTACGAATAAAAATGCATCAGATTTATGAGCATTGATTTTATGTCCTCCTACTTTCATGAATTCATTTATGAGTTCCAGAAGTTTTCTGGTGGAATTATTATGGTCCTCTAAATAGAGAATCATGTCATCAGCAAATGGGGATAGTTTGAGCTTTTCTTTTCCTATTCATATCCTTCTGATTTCTTTAGTCTGTCTAATTGCTCTGGCTAGAATTTCAAGGACAATGTTGAATAGAAGTGGAGTAAGAGGGCATCCCTGCCTTGTTCCACTTCTCAGGGGGAATGCTTTCAATTTCTCTCCATTTAGAATGATGTTAGTTGTGGGCTTAGCATAGATAGCCTTTACAATGTTAAGGAATGTTCCTACTAGCCCTAGTTTTTCAAGTGTTTTGAGCATGAAGGGGTGCTGTATTTTACCAAAAGCTTTCTCTGCATCTATTGAGATAATCATGTGGTTCTTAACTTTAAGTCTGTTCATGTGGTGAATTACATTTATTGATTTCTGGATGGTGAACCAACCTTGCATCCCTGGGATGAAACCACTTGATGATGGTACACGCTCTTTTTAGTATGCTTTTGTATGCAATTTGCTAAAATTTTGTTAAGAATTTTTGCACCTATGTTCATTAGGGATATTGGTCTGAAATTTTCTTTCCTCAAAGTGTTCTCTGGTTTTGGTATCAGGGTGATATTAGCTTCACAGAATGAGTTTGAAAGGGTCCCCTCCTCCTCTATTTCATGAAATCCTTTGAGGAGTATTGGAATGAGCTCTTCTTTGAAGGTCTTGTAGAACTCGGCTGTGAATCCATCTGGTCTTGAACTTTTCTTTGTTGGTAGGCTTTTGATGACTTCTTCTATTTCATTGCTTGAAATTGATCTATTTAAGTTGTGTATGTCCTCCAGATTCAGTTTGGGTGGCTCATATGCCTCTAGGACCTGTTGATGTCTTCCAGGTTTTCTATTTTGTTGGAATATAAGTTTTCAAAATAGTTTCTAATTATGTTTTGTATTTCATTAGAGTCTGTTGTGATATTTACTTTTTCATCATGAATTTTAGTAATTTGATTTTTCTCTCTCCATCTCTTCCTTAGTGTGGCTAAGGGTTTATCAATTTCATTTATTTTTTCAAAGACCCAAGTTTTTGTTTTGACAATTTTTTGAATTTGTTTTTTTTTTTTTTTGGAACCTGGGGTTGAACTCAGGGACACTCGGCCACTGAGCCGCATCCCCAGCCCTATTTTGTATTTTATTTAGAGACAGGGTCTCACTGAGTTGCTTAGGGCCTCGCTAAGTTGCTGAGGCTGGCTTTGAACTCGTGATCCTCCTGACTCAGCCTCCCAAGTCGCTTGGATTACAGGGGTGTGCCACCGTGCCCGGCTTTGAACTGTTTTTTTTTGTTTGTTTGTTTGTTTCAAATTCATTGATTTCTGCTACGATTTTAATTATTTCCTGTTTTCTACTACTTTTGGTGATGATCCATTCCTTTTTTGTCTAGGGCTTTGAGCTGTAAGGTGAGGTCATTTATTTGTTTGTTTTTCATTCTTTTGTTGAATGTGCTCCATGCAAGGAATTTTCCTCTTAGCACTGCTTTCAGAGTATCCCAGAGATTTTGATATGTTGTATCTTTTTTCTCATTGAGCTCTAAGAAGTTTTTATTTCCCCCCTAATGTCTTCTGTTATCCATGCATCATTCAATAGCATATTATTTAATCTCCAGGTGTTGGAATAGTTTCTGTTTTTTATTTTATCATTGATTGCTAATGTCATTCCATTATGATCTGATAGAATACAAGATAGTATCTCTATATTTTTGTATTTGCTAAGAGTAGCTTTGTGGCATAACATATGGTCTATTTTAGATAAGAAAGTGAGAAGTGTATTTGTTTTTTGATTGATGGAATATTCTATATACGTCTGTTAAATCGAAATTAGCAATTGTGTCACTGAGTTCTATGGCTTCTTTGTTCAATTTTTGCTTGGAAGATCTGTCCAACAGTGAGAGAAGAGTGCTAAAGTCCCCCAGTATTATTGTGTTTTGGTCTATTAGGTTCCTGGAATTGAGAAGGATCTGATTGATGTACATAGGTGTGCCATTGTTTGGTGCATAAGTATTTATTATTCCTATGTCTTGGTGATTTATGCTTCCCTTAAGCAGTATGAAATGTCCTTCTTTATTCCTTCTGACTAACTTTGGCTTGAAGTCTGCCTTATCTGAATTGAGGATGGAAACCCCTGCTTTTTTACTAAATCCATGTTCATGGTATGTTTTCTCCCAACCTTTCATCCTTAGTCTGTGGGCATGTTTTTCTATGAGATGAGTCTCTTGAAAGCAGTATATTGTTGGATCTTTCTTTTTAATCCAATCTGTCAGTTTATGTCTTTTGATTTATGAGTTTAGGCCATTTACATTTAGGGTTATTATTGAGATATGACTTGTACTTCCCATCATTTTGACTTATTTTTTATTTTAATCTTACTTGGTTTTTCCTTTAATTGTCTGTTCCTTTAGGGCAATTCCTTCCTCCTGACTTACATTGTTGTTTCTCATTTCTTTCTCTTGGAATATTTTGCTGAGGATTTTCTGTAGGGCAGACTTTCTATTTGTGAATCCTTTTAGTTGTTTTTATCATGGAAAGATTTTCTTTCATCTTCAATTCCGAAGGTAAGTTTTGCTGGGCATAAGATTCTTGGTTGGCATCCATTTTCTTTCAGTGCTTGGAATATGTTGTTCCAGGCCCTTCTTTCTTTTAGGTTCTGTACTGAGAGATCTGCTGATATTCGTATGAGTTTCCCCCTATACGTTATCTGATGCTTTTCTCTTGCAGCCTTTAAAATTCTATCTTTGTATTGTATGCTAGATATTTTCATTATAATGTGCCTGGGTGTGGATCTGTTGTGATTTTGTGTGTTTAGTGTCCTATAAGCCTCTTGATTTTGATTTTCCATTTCATTAATCAGATTTGGGAAATTTTCTGATATGATTTCATTGAACAGATTGTTCATTCATTTGGTTTGTGTCTCTGTGCCTTCTTCCATCCCCATAACTCTTAAGTTTGGTCTTTTCATCATGTCCCATAATTCTTGAAGGTTCTGTTCATGATTCCTTACCATCTTCTCTATCTGGTTGAGTTTTTTCAAGATTAAATATTTTGTCTTCATTGTCTGAGGTTCTGCCTTCCAAGTGATTTAGCCTGTTGGTTAAGCTTTCCATTGAGTTCTTAATTTGATTTATTGTATCCTTCATTTCAGAGATTTTTTTTTTCAGAATCTCTATCTCTTTATTGAAATGATGTTTTGCTTCCTGCAGTTGCTCTTTCAGCATTGCCTGCATTTGCTCTCTTGACTCCTTTTTCACTTCTCAGATCATTTTAATTATGTACAACTCCTTCTCTGACAATGCTTCTGCCATGTTGTCATTGGGTTCTTTTGGAATAGTATCTGGATTTGTTTGGGACATTTTCTTCCCATGTTTTCTCATGTTGCTAGTGCATCTTCCCCTCTAGGAGTGTGAATCCTAGGTATTGCAGTCTCCCCTTAAAGACTTACATGGTTCCTGCCTATTTTCAATACCTCCCCTTGAATTGAGAGATCAATATTTGCAGCACACCATATAAACAATATATGTCCTTAATCTAAATAGTCCCTATTAAGACATTAACAGTGTTGTCTTAATAAAGGAAGATGAGTTTGAATTATTATCTACAGCATAACCAGTAAGTTTGCAATTAGGACTGCAATTTCTGATATTGGACAGGGAGTATGAAGAGGGGCATAAGACAAAACACTAATGAGATAAGAAGTGAGCCTATTGATATACTATGTCATATGAATAGTGGAAGTGGAATTAAAAGAAATAGATTGTTAGTGTGAGGAGAAAGAGATTCTCCAAGGAAACGGATATATAAGAGGAAGATAGAGTGATAAGAATATTAATAAAAGAAAAAGGTAATAATGTAGTGGGTATATAAGGAATAATCATAGTCACACAACTAATTTTAAAACGTTCTGTGATAAAAATATACTGTAGAGTTCAAACCTCTTATTTTTCAATGGCCTCATGTTTGAGAGGTGCTTGATCAAGCAGTGACCCAAGAAGGGTGCTGTCCCACTAACTCCAGGTTGGGAATGATCAATGCTTCTGAGCAGAGGCAGCCTGGTGTTGATAGATGATCAGTTGCAGCACAGGCGCTAGACTCCAGGCCATGGTGTGACCTGGGCATTAGATGATGTTGGGGAGGGAGTGCAGACCTGTGCTTAGTGATGGAGACACTGTGCTTGATGGCCCAGGTAGGCCTGAGCTCCGCACTGGGGACTCAGGAGGCTTCAGGCTGGTGCTCTCTCCTGGAGAGGCTGTAAAATGGCACCAAAATGCATATGATTGGTGCTGGGGACTCAGTCCACTGCAGGCAGGTGCTCTCCCCAGGAGATGCTTCAAATGTCACTGAACAGCCTTAGATCCATGGTGGGGACTCAGGCAGCCACAGAGGGTTGCTCTCTCCCAGAAACACTGTAAAATCTGAGGCTGGTTTTGAATTCAGTACCCTCTTGCCTCAGTCTCCCTAGCCTCTGGGATTACAGGCATGTGCCACTGCACCTTGCAGAACAAGAGTTTTTGTAAAAAGCTATCCAAAGACTGCCTGACAGATACCCCCTGTAGGGGAATTTTGATTCCCTTACTAAATGGGGAGACATTCTTTCCTTAGATTTCTTGCCATCCCTGAAGTGTAAATTACTTGGTTCCTGTGGTGGGTGTGTGCTCAAAACTGAGTCTGGATGGGAAAAGGTAATCTTGTTCCCTGCCCCAGGTTAAGGAGGTGGAGAGGGAGAAGAGGAAAAGAAAACATGTCTATTTTAAAAGAAGCTTCAGTGACAGAGTGGCATGGGCTATCCTGAAAGCATGAGGTAGATCACTGCTATATATGCAGGTGTTGAGACCAACTTCATTTCCTAACACTGTAAGTTTGAAGGAATACAGACATTCTTTTGGAAACTAATGGAGAAGAAAATGTACTTCCTAGAAGTTTCCATTCAACAAAACAATACCACCCTATTGATTACCTCAACAACAAAAATGAAACAAATGCATTATACTAAGTGAAAGCATCCAGGATGCAAAGGGTACTTCTTTCATTCCATTTAAGAGGCATCCCTGAGGAGAAAAAAATAGAGTAGATGTGAGACTACTGGTTCAGGTTGGAACAAAACAGCAGCCCTTGAATAAAAAGTGGATGTGGCATGGCATTCTGTACCTGCAATCCCAAGTGCCCAGGAAGCTGAGGCAGGAAGCATAAGCCCACAAGTGTGAGACCAGTCTGCATATTGTAGAAGTGCTCTGTCTCAAAACAAGCAAAAGCCCCCAAAACAACAACAAACAAAAGAATACTAAGGGTGCTTTCAAGGCAAAGGAATTTTTCTGTCCCATACTGGGATGGCACATAAATGAATGCCTACCATTTTTCAAAACCATGGAATTCATTTTACAAAGACTGAACTCTAGTGTGGGATAAAGAAAAACTTTAAAAAGGAAGCAATGTGAGTAAATTTGACGCTTTGACAAATGCAGTTTGAACTGGAAATTTTGAAACTATAGATAACATCTGAAGTAAAGCATACCTACACTGTACTCTAATAGGTAAGCAAGTTTGTTACAGAAGTATCAAGAATTCATAAACTGCTCTTAGAATGAAACAAATATGAATATAGTGAGCAGCGGGCTCTGGGCTGTGTGCTGTTGGACAGAAAATAAACCATCAAGAAAGGAAGTCTAGACTGCGCCTGCTGCACTGTGCCATGGTCAGAAAGAGCAACATGAACTTGCATAGCTTGATAATGATATGCATGGATAAATCCAGAAACAAAGATGCAAGTGTCTAAATGCCACAGGTAGTAATTACACAGATATGACACCCAGTTCTGTTTACATGATACAGAGCAGTGACACCTATGCTTATATGTTACTGCATAATATTTGTTGAGAATTCTTTTAGTGAAATTTTATTTCAAGTAAATTTTCCTTTTTATTTTCAAAATGTAGCTACATAATGCCCTCTTTTTACAAATATTTTAGTAGCCAGGTGTGTGGGTGCCCCACCTACAATCACAGGTACCTGAGAGGCGATAGTGGGAGAATTGGAACTTGGAGGCTAGCATTCCAAATTTTGAGAGAATGTCCCAAGTAAAAACATAAAATACAAAAATAATTATGGGCATTAATTCAGTAGTAGAGTGCTGCTGGGTTCATATTCCTGTACAATTGTGAGGAGGTGGGGACTCAAACAAAGGACAAGCAGCATGCTAGGCAAGTGCTTTGTCACTTAGCTACATCCTCAGCTTTCCATGTAGCAATTTTTTTTTTAAATAAGTGAAGTGAGATACCAGTTCAAACCCAGCAGGACAGCCCAATTTACAAAACAACTGACAACAAAACAAGCAAAACAGCAACAGTTGATGATGAAGTAAAGAAATTGGCATTCCCATAAATTTCTGCAAGAAACGTGAAATGGCATACAGAATGTACAGAAAGAAGGTCAATGGTTCCTAAAATGTTCAACATAGAATTATCACATGACCCACCAACTCAACTCCTAGCTGTATACACAAATGACCTAAAATATTCAAATACTTATATATGAATGTTCATGGCAACACCATTCACACTAGCAAAAAGTGAGAACAACCTAAATGTCCATCAACTAATGAGTGTATAGTCAAAATGTGCTGCATGTGTGATGATACATGCTACAACATAGATAAATCTCAAAAACACTAAACTACATAAACCAAAACAGAATGAAAAATCATATTTTGTAAATTTCATTCTTGTGAAATTTCCAGACATGTAAGCTCACAGACTGAAAGTGAATTGATAGTTGCCAGGTCCTGGGAGGGCAGAGGGGGTACAGTGTTTGCTTAATGGATACTTGCCTTTCTTTTGTAGTGACTAAAAGATTAGGAAGAAGATAAATGTGATTGCACAGCAATATCGTCACTGTCACTAGATTGTACATTTTAAGTGGTCACCAATATCAGAACTTAACCTCAAAAAAATCAGAAATATAACCTCACACAACACTGCAAGTCTACTTAATTGCAGGGGATACTACTGCATCATGGTGAATGACAGGCCCTGGGGAGCTATAGACTTCCCCATGTGCTCTGCATTCCATATTCAAAAGTTGCCTGGTAACTCTGGCTTCCAGTAATTTTGACCCTATTATATGTCGGGCCTTACACCACGTTCTTTTATACTTTAATCCATACATTTCCCCAATTTTTACAGCTTATATGGAGGAATCCTGATTTTATTTTATTTTATTTTGGTACCAGGAATTGACTCAGGGGTTGTGGTTTAACCACAGAGCCACATCCCAACATCTTTTTATTTTTTTCTTATTTTGAGAGAGAGTCTTGTTTAGTTGTTTAGGGTCTCATTAAGTTAACAAGACTGGCTTTGAAATTGCAATACTCCTGCCTCAGCCTCCTGAACCACTGAGATTATAGATCTGTGCCAACACATCTGATGAATCTGATTTTACAGATGACTAAATTAAGGCTCAGAGGCAAACAGTTCCAAGCTCACCAACCATGCAGACCAGGAATATGACTACTCTCTTGAATCCCAAATTATTCTTCCATCTCTGATCATAATAAGCCTGTTAGTGGTTGTTTCTAGATGGAGAAGGCAAAAAGAACAAATTTCAAAGGGGCACCAGGAACCTATTGGTTGTGATGTCAGCGTTCACTCTCTTGACTGTGGTGATGGTTTCATGGAGATATAAATATATCAAAACACAATATATTGTTCATACATTGTGTGTAATTTATTTTAACTGAATAATGTTGCTTGTGTAAAATTAATGAAAGATCTGAGGAGACATCTCAACCTAGGAGATAAATAAGTGAGGAAAGAGCATAGGAAAAGATGCTGAACATCAAGGATCATAGAGAATTGCAATTAATGCATCCACAAGCATGACTAGAATTCAAAAATCTGACAATACCAACTGCTGGTAATGGAAGAGGAACAACAGAAATTCTCCTCCATGGCTAGTGGGATCACAAAATTCTATAGCCCACATGGGAACAGAGATTGGGAATTTCATACTAAGCTGTTGTCTTACCATATATCTACCAACCATATCCAAGGTGTTTATCTAATTATGTTGAAAGCTGATCTCCACATAAAATCCTGCATGCAAATGTTGAAAGATAACTTCTTGGATAGGGTGTGGGGCTCAGTGGTAGAGCACCTACCTAACAAGCATGAGGCCTCAGGTTCCATTCCCAGCAATGCACACACACAAATATCTCTAGCTTCTTTATTCATAATTATTGAGAACAGTAAACAAAAAATATATGCCATAAGAAGTATTTGAATTTTATTAATCAAAAAATTGGACACATCCAGAAAATGAAATGTCCCTCAGTCATAAAAGAGCAGTGGATAAACAAACATGAAAAGACAAGGAGGCATCTTAAATGCATCTTGCTTAGGGAAATAGTTGGGATGAAATGCCACATCTATGTGATTCTGAATCTACGACATCATGGATAAGGTTACAGAAAAGACAATAACAAGATTAATGATTGCCAGCTATTCAGATGGAATAGGAGAAGGCAACATATAGATTTGAGGTCTCCGAGTGCTGAAAGTATTCCATAAGATACCATAATGGTGACTGTTTAAAACTGTGCTTTTCCCAGTACTTTACACAACAGCAGAGCCAGGCATGGTGGTGCACACCAATAATCCCAGAGACTTGGTGGGCTGAGAAAGGAGGATCACAATTTCAACACCAGCCTCAGCAATTTATTGAAGCCATGAAGACCTGCCCCCTCCCACCTCTCATTTCGGCCTACACAATCCATCCTTATTCCATTCTTCCCTTACCTCCCCTGCCCTGATTATGTACCATCAAACATTTATCAGAAAAAAATCATTCAGTCTTTGGTTTTGGGGATTGGATTATATCACTTAGCATTATATTCTCCAACTCCATCCATTTACCTGCAAATGTCAGAATTTTATGTTTTTTAGGGCTGAATAATATTCCATTGTGTATATATACCACAGTTTCTTTATCTATTCATCTACTGAAGAGCATCTAGGTTGGTTCCACAATCTACCTATTGTGAATTGAGCTACTATAAACATTGATATGGCTGCATCATTGTAGTATGCTGATTTTAAGTCCTTTGGGTATTGGCCAAGGAGTGGGATAGCTGGGTCAATGGTGGTTCCAATCCAAGTTTTCTGAGGAATATCCATACTGCTTTCTAGAGTGGCTACACCCCCACCAGCAATGTATGAGTGTACCTTTTTCTCCACATCCTCAACAACACCTATTGTTGCTTGTATTCTTGATTATAGACATTCTAGTTGGGTGAAATGATTTCTTAGGGTAGTTTTGATTTGGATTTCTCTTATTACTAGAGATGTTGAAAATTTTCCCATAATTCATTTGATGGTATCATGGTATTGATGGTAGATGGTATCACAATAGCAGAATTTCAACTATTGTACAAAGCAATAGGAACAAAACGGCATGGTATTGGCACCAAAATTGGCAGGTAGACCAATGGTACAGAATAGAGGACACAGAGACAAACCCACATAAATACAGTTTTCTCATTCTAGACAAAGGTGCTCAAAACATACAATGGAGAAATGATAGCCTCTTCAACAAATGGTGCTGGCAAAACTGGAAATCCATATGCAGTAAAATGAAACTAAACCCCTATATCTCACCCTGCACAAAACTCAACTCAAAATGGATCAAGGAACTAAGAATTAGACCAGAGACCCTGTACTTAGTAGAAGAAAAAGTAGATCCAAATCTTCATCATATCAGCTTAGGACCAGTCTTCCTTAACATGGCTCCAAAATCACAAGAAATAAAAGCAGGAATCAACAACTAGGATATATTCAAACTAAAAAGTTTTTTGTCAGCAAAGGAAACCATCAACAATATGAAGACAGAGCTTACAGAGTGGGATAAAATCTTTCCAAACTCATGTCAAATAGAATACTAGCATCCAAAGTCTATAAAGGGCTCAAAAATTTTACACCAAGACTACAAATAGCCCAAACAATGGATGGGCTAAGGAAATGAAGAGACAATTCACAGAGGAGGGTCTACAAGCAATCAACAGGTATATTAAAAAATGTTCAACATCTCTAGTAATAATAGAAATCGATCAAAACTACCCTAAGATATCATCTCACCCCAATTAGAATGTCTATTATCAAGAATACAAGTAACAATAGGTGTTGACAAGGATGTGGGGAAAAAGGTACACTCATACATTGCTGGTGGGTTTGCAAATTGGTGCTGCCACTCTGGAAAGCAGTATGGAGATTCCTTAGAAAACTCAGAATGGAACCTCAATTTGACCCAGCTATTTCACTCCTTGACCTGTATCCAAAGGACTTAAAATCATCCTACTACAGTGATGCAGCCACATTGATGTTCATAGAAGCTCAATTCCCAAAAGCTAGATTGCGGAACCAACCTAGATGACCTACAATAGATGAATGGTTAAAGAAACTGTGGTATATATACACAATGGAATATTATTCAGCTATAAAGAATAGTAAAATTCTGACATTTGCAGGTAAATGGATGGAGTTGGAGAATATCATGTTAAGTGAAATAAGCCAAGTCAAAAACCAAAGGCCTTTCACATACCCATCACCAGCCCTTCACCAATCCATCACCCACTGACTGAGGTAAAACTGCTGATCATCCACCAGTAGCCCACAGGCCGCCAACAGATCACCAGCTGCCTGCTTTTGCCTGGAAGTCCACTGTCACAGTACCCACAGGTTTGGTTACACATGGCTACTGCCATTTAGGGAAAACATCAGGACCTGCAGGATCCACAGCCTGACTGACCATGCCCTGCCTCCAGGAATCCCAGCCCAACCAACCACACCCCATATGGACTCGTTGCCCATGCCCTGCACTGCAGCTCCCCATTTGTCAACTTGTTTGGAAGCCAGAGTGGTCATCTTGGATTTTCCTGGAAGTGGAAACTATCATCTTTAGGTGGGGTATCTCCATCCTGAGACTGGATGCTGGAGACTGGAAGTGCATTGTCAGGTACCTCTCATGCATCAAGCTACTGAAGACTGGGAGATTTGAATAGTATATGACTGTTAAAGTGTAGTATTTTTCCTCCTTTTTGAAAAATTTTTTTATTTCTTTATATATATATATATATTTTTTTTTTTTTTTGCAAATTTCCATTGGTTTATCTGTTTCCTCAGAGTCTCTTTCTCCCTTTTCCCATGATAAAAACCAACTTCTTTTGACTACACTTTCACTCTTCCTATGATCTAGGACGTCTTCATATTCTTTTCTTATCCCATTAACAGCTACATCCTACACCCCTTCCCATCCTCTTTGTCCTCCATTAGAAACTACACACCTCTTTGCAAATCTACTTGTTATACTGTAGATAATAATTGAACTCATCCTCTCTTTTTATTTTGACAATATTGTTAACATCTTCATAGGAGCTATATGGTTTAGGGCTGCATATTATCTGTACTGGGTGTTGCTAATATTGATCTTGAATTAAAAGAAGAGGTTTGGAAACCTGCATGATCACTATGACCTATAGGGAAAAACTGAAATACCCTAGATCTGCATTGCAAGAGGGGAAGATACATGAACAACATGTAAAAACAAGGGAGGACTGTTCCAAACAGATCAAGATTCTATATTAATAGAACCCAATGACAGCATGGTCAAAGAAATGTCAGAAAAGGAGTTCAGAATATGCATAATTAAAATGATTTGCAAAGTTTACAGAACACCAAATGCATGAAATTATAGCAGATCCACACCAAGATACATTATAATGAAAATGCATAATATAAAATATAAAGATAGGATTTTAAAGACTGCAAGAGAAAAGCATCAGATTACATATAGGGGGAAACCAATACAGATATCAGCAGATTTCTCAGCCCAGACCCTAAAGGCTAGAAGGGCCTGGAGCAATATATTTCAAGCTCTGAAAGAACATGGTTGCCAACCAAGAATTTTACACCCAGTAAAACTAACCTTCAGATTTGAAGATGAAATAAAATCCTTCCAAGGCAAAGAAAAGTTAAAAGAATTTACACATAGAAAACCTGTGCTACAGAACATTCTCAGCAAGATATTTTATGAGGAAGAAATGAAAAACAACAATGTAAGTCAGCAAAAGTAGGAACTACCCTAACAGAAAAGCCAATCAAAGGAGAAACCAAGTGAAGTTAAAAACCAAATCTAAGCCAAAATGACTAGGAATACAAGTCATATCTCAATAATAACCCTGAATATGAATGGCCTAAACTCATCAATCAAAAGGCACAGACTGGCGGATTGGATTAAAAGAAAGACCCAACAATATGCTGCCTTCAAGAGACTCATCTCATATAAAAGGACATCCACAGACTAAAGGTGAAACAATGGGATAAAACCTACCATGCATAAGGAATCAGTAAAAAAAAAGCAGGGGTTTCCATCCTTATATCAGATGAAGTGGACTTCAAGCCAAAGTCAGAAGGGGTAAAGAAGGTCATTTCATACTGCTTAATGGAAACATTAATCAGGAAGACAAAACAATCATAAATATTTATGCCCCAAACAATGGCCCATCTATGTACATCAAACAAATCCTTCTCAATTCCATGAATCAAATAGACCACAACACAATAATTCTGGGTGTTTAACACACCACTGTCACCACTGGACAGATCTACCAAACAAAAACTAAACAAAGAAATTATGGAACACAATAACACAATCAATAACTTAGACTTAACAGATATATATAGAACATTCCATCCATCAACAAGCGATTACACTTTCTTCTCAGCAGCACATTAGTCTTTCTCTAAAATATATCATATGTTATGACACAAAGCAGCCCTTAGTAAATGCAAAAAAAGTAGAGATACTACTTTGTATTCTTTTAGATCATAATGGAGTGAAATTAGAAATCAACAAGAAAATAAAAAACAGACACTACTCCAACACCTGGAGACTAAATAATGTGCTATTGAATGAAGCAAGGATAACAGAAAACATCAGGGAGGAGATAAAATGTTCTTAAATGTAAATGAGAATGATGATATAACATCAAAATCTCTGGGACACTACGAAAACAGTACTAAGAGGAAAATTCAATGCACAGAGCTCATTCAAGAAAAGAATAAAAAATCAACAACTAAATGACCTAACATTATATCTTGGAGCCCTAGAAAAGGAAGAAGAAAACACCAAAAGTAGTAGAAGACAGGAAATAATTAAAATCAGAGTGGAAATCAAAGAAATTGAAACAAAAGAAACAATTCAAAAAATTGACAAAACAAAAACTTGGTTCCTTGCAAAGGTAAACAAAATAGAAAACCCCTTAGCCACACTAATAAGGAAAAAAACTCAAATTACTAAAATTCGTGATGAAAAAGTAAATATCATGACAGACACCATTGAAATACAAAACACAATTAGAAGCTACTTTGAAAATCTGTACTCCAACAAAAATGGCATGGTATTGGCACCAAAATAGACCAATGATACATAATAGAAAACAAAGATACAAACCCACATAAATACAGTTATCTCATACTAGACAAAGTTGCCAAAGACATACAATGGAGAAAAGATAGCCTCTTCATCAAGTGGTGCTGGCAAAACTTGAAATCCATACACAGCAAAATGAAATTAAACCCCTATATCTCACTCTGTACAAAATTCAACTCAAAATGAATCAAGGATCTAGGAATTAGACCAGAAACCCTTCACCAAATAGAAGAAAAAGTAGGCCCGAATCCTCATCATGTTGGCTTAGGACCAGACTTCCTTAACAAGACTGACAGAGCACAAGAAATAAAAGCAGGAATCAATAAATGGGATGGATTCAAATGAAAAACCTTTTTCTCAGCAAAGGAAACAATCAATAATATGAAAAGAGAGCCTATAGAGCGGGCTAAAATCTTTTCCAGACACACTTCAGACAGAGCACTGATCTCCACAATTTATAAAGAACTTAAAAAAAATTTACACCAAAAATACAAAGAACCCAATCAATAAATGGGTTAAGGAACTGGGGAGACACTTCACAGAAGACTATATACAGGTGATCACAAATATATGAAAAAGTACTCATCATCTCTAGTAATTAGAGAAATGCAAATTAAAACCACCCTAAGATTTCATCTAACTCCAATTGCAATGTCCATTATCAAGAACACAAGCAATAGTAAGTGTTGACATGGATGCGAGGAAAAAGGCACACTCATACACTGCTGGTGGAGCTGCAAATTGGTGCAGCCACTCTGAAAAGCAGTATGGAGCTTCCTCAAAAACTTGGAATGGACCCACCATTCCAACCCAGCTATCCGTCTCCTTGGTTTATACCCAAAGGACTTAAAATCAGCAAAGTACAGTGATACAGACACATCAAAGTTCACAGCTGCTCAATTCACAATTGCTAGATTGTGGAACCAACCTAGGTGACCTTCAATTGATTAATGGATAAAGAAACTGTAGTATATGAACACAATGGAATATTACTCAACCATAAAGAAGAATAAAATTATGATATTTGCTGGTAAATGGATGGAGTTGGAGAATATCATGCTAAGTGAAATAAGCCAAGCCCAAAAAACATAGACCAAATGTTTTCTCTGAAAAATGGATAGTGATACATAACATGGGTGAGAGGTGGGGGGTGACCTAAGAAGAATGGAGGAAATTTCGATGGTGTAGAGAAAAATGGGGCAGGAGGGTGTGGGGAAAGGAAAGAGAGTGTACTGAGACAGATTGTATTACCATATGTATAGCTATCAATACATGAATGGTGTGAATGCACATTGTGTACAACCATGGAAATGAGAAGTTGTACCCTATTTGTGTACAATGAATCAAAATAAAGTCTGTGAAAATAAAAAATAAAGAAAAAAAGGACATAGATATTCTGAAGAAGAATCAATCAGAAATTCTCATAGTGAAGTTATCAACAAACCAAATTAGAAATTTAATTTAAAGCATTACCAACAGACTAGACTACATGGAAGATAGAGGTCAGGCTACAAAGGAAAATATGTAATCCTAAAAAGAAGTGGACCATGGAGAAAATATGTTAATAGGTCATGAACACAATTTTCAAGAAATATCGGATAACATGAAAAGGTCAAATTTAATGTTCATAGGGAGAGGTGAAGCCTCTGAAATACAAACTAAAGGAAAGCACAATATTTTCAATGAAAAGAATCAGAGAGTTTCCCAAACTTTAAGAATAAAATATAAAGTCAGGGGCTGGGGATACAGCTCTATTTATAGAGTGTTTGCCTTGCAAGTACAAGGCCGTGGACTCAATCCCCAGCACCACAGAAAAAAAGGAAAATGTAAAGTCAAATACAAGATATATGAAAGACTATATCTATGTGAATTTTATCTATCTGGAGGCCCATGGAAGACACCATAATTCCCAGACCTTAGAATAGATGCTTCACAAAGCATAGAATGTATATAAAATAATTCTTCTTTAGGATCAAAATGAGAATGCTCAGTGTCATCTACATGATGTGACCCTCCAGATCCCTCTCCAAATGTGTCAAGGAACTCATAGTAAAGTTTTTGAATCCAACTCTCCTCAGATTACTATTATCCAGGAGGCAATAAAGTAAAATTAAGAGACAGGTAAAATTTTCCTCTAGGGACACTCCAGTTCCTTGCCCACTAGAGAAAACTTGTCTCTTTCTACAGACACTAAAATTACAGGCCTGCAGAGAGATGAATGAAAGACATCCTTCCCTAAACCCTGCTGGTTCTTCTTGGGTACACCAGATCCCTACCCTAAATCTGCCTGGGTAAGATCCTCCTTATTCCACAGATGTAGAATCAGTGAGTGAGCAGAACCCTGGGCAGACCATGGAAGTAGCCTCACTGGGTCAGTGAATGTTGGTAACTTCAGCAGAGACAGAAAAGCTCTAATGATCTTATCAAGCCTAGAAGTTTGCATCTGAATCCTGCTAGAAGAGCATTCTCTTCTTAAGGTTATCAGTTTTTTAATTTGGAGACTACAAAATTATTGTGTGTTTTGAAAGAAATAGCAATGTCAGCTTTATGCTTTTTTCAATATAATGCTAGCTGTATTAATACTCAAATTACATTTACTGTATTCTAGTGATTGGCAACATTACTTAAATATACAAAATATATGCATAACAATACACACATAGAGATACATATGCATAATATATATGCCTACTATCAGAGAAGTGATGTATTTTAATTTCACATTGATTAAATAAGTTTAGCTTCTTTCACATTTATAAATAAAAGGGAACTATTATTGATATGAGTGACTTCCACAGGTTCAGAAACAATTTTTTAAAAATTGAATCAGATGCATTTAGAAGGAAATGAGGTTCATAATGAGAAAATCCTCTCAAAAAGAGTAAGCTGATATTACTGCAAATTATACTAACATTTTGTAAGGAAAATGTTTTTGTTCAAATTAATTTCACAAAGTAGAAATTAATGGTGTGATCTCGTAAACATGAGTCCTACTGTTTAAGGAACTTCAGAGTAGAACACAGTGATTGTGATGCTATAATTATATTTAATACTTAGAACAGATGATCATGATTGTTTCCTTTTCCTGTCTTTAAGTGATCTGGGCATATAATTTCCAAGAGTTGGCAGGAAAGACTATTTGTGTTCTTTGATCTCTTCTCTCAATCTTTTCTCATTAAAAAATGCCCCTTCATGTTTTGTTAATAATGGATATGCCTAAACCCATTTTTTCTGGGAGAAAATTCAGGGCAATTGAGCCCCACACTGCCCTGGTCTTCTGTTTATGTTTCAGATTTTTCTCCAAAGTATATCTTCTCATGCACTTGCCACAAACAGGTAAATGGGAACCTACCTCCTCTTCTTGTTACTAGGATTGAATGAACAGGGTCAAAAAGGAAATTTAAAGCTGTTACAGCAAGAAAATCAGTCTTGACTCATTTCATTTGTGGATTGATCAGAAAGACAGACTCTCCAGCAGGACTATTGGGTTTTCCCAGTTATGGCAGCTTTGGGTCTGAGTTGAAGCACCTCTGGGGCTTCCTGTCCCTTTTAAGAATTGTTTCTCTTTTAAAGACTTTGCTAAAGATAGATCTTTAAATACTGGTACTGTAAACATTCTAGCTGCAAGTGTAAACCCTGAAGTGTACTTTACAGTGCTGGTGATTTACAGAATGGTGGCTGATTCTCATTCCTCTATTAGGGAACTCGTTGCCTTTTATTTGCCCAAGTTTTCCCCAGTGTTGTATGTCATGTTCCTAGAGTTCATGTGTTTCACAGAGCTTGGCACACAGTCCTGACATCTGCCTGGTGGTGTTTCTGCCTTCCTGATGTGCCTGCCACTGCTCCCTACTGCTCTTCTGAGTCTTCCAGACAGAACTGTGCCACAAGGCAGATTCTGCTGCCCAACTGACCTACAGTCCCAAGCACATTTGCACAAAGCTGGAACAGTTTCCACTTCTAGATCCTTTCTGTTATTTTTAGGGGGTGGGGAGGGGGTTACTGGGACTGAACCCAGGGGCACTTAACCACTAAGGCACAAACACAGTCCTTTTTTTTTCTTTTCTTTTTATTCATTTAATTTTGATCCATTGAGCACAAATGGAGTACAGCTATTGTTTCTCTGGTTGTACACAAAGTAGTGTCACACTATATGTGTATTCACACATGTACACAGGGCACTGATGTCTGTCTCATTCTGTTATTATTCTTACTCCCCCACCCCAACCCCACCCCTCCCTTCCCTCTATGCAATCTATCCTTTCTCCATTCTTGCCTCCCTTCCACTCCACATTATTCATCATCATTCACTTATCAGAGAGATCATTCAGCCTTTGGATTTTGGGGATTGGCTAATCTCACATAGCATGATAGTCTCCTACATCATCTATTTACCTGCAAATGCCATAATTTTATTCTTCTTTATGGTTGAGTAATATCCCATTGTGTATATATACCACAGTTTCTTTATCCATTCATCTATTGAAGGGCATCTCAGTTAGTTCCACAATCTAGCTATTGTGAATTGAGCAGCTGTGAACATTGATGTGGTTGAATCACTGTAGTAATCTGATTTTAAGTCCTTTGGGTGTAGGCCAAGGAGTGGGATAGCTCAGTCCTTTTTATATTTAGTGCCATGGTCTCACCAAGTTGCTCACCAAATTGCTGAAACTGACTTCCAATTCACAATCTTCCTGCCTCAGCCTCCTGAGCTTCTGGATTACAGGCATGTACCACTGCACAGGCCCTGTCCATTTTGATTTTAATATGCAGAAGGGGATGAGGATGATGTCAGCAATGGGGAATCTGGGTTGTATGATAATGACATATTCAGTGTGTTTTCCAAGAGGGTAAGTCTGGGCCCATGATGCTAAGTGTTGGGCAAATTATTCATCATCTCATCTTTAAGAGAGGCTTGGTTATGCTCATGCTGCAGATGAGAAAATGGTTGAGTCTTCCCTGCACCCCAGATTATGTTCACCCAAAACTCCAGAAAAGCCTTGATTTTCAGCAGAGTCTGTGGAGAGGTTTCCTCATCCTGTTACACTCTCTACTCCTGTGTGACAGCTGGGTTGTGTCACTGCCTGAGCATATGTCACCAGTTTGGGGGACATTTGATGATAAAATGTATCACAGTGTTGTTTGTAATTTGGCAATTTCAAGATGACTCAAAATCAAACATGATTACTTCCTTGATCTGCATGATAAAGGGTCTTTTTAGTATATTTTTCTACTGGGGGTCCCCAAGCCTTTGCTATTAGTTCTAAAAATACACTTTGATCTTTCTTTGGTGTTTCTTTTTCTATACATGATGCACTTCTCTAACCTAACCACTCAGCCTTTCCTCTCTCTTCCAAGATGTGGATTCTTCAAATGTAACATCTGTCAGAAATCCACACTACATTCTGTGATTTATGTCCTTGGATACAGAATGTCTCTGAGAGCCTGATTTCTCCAGTGTATAAAATGTGATTTCAGGGCATGGCATCAACAGGCTCATTACCTCCTCAGCATCCACACTCCTAAGATCCTCATCTGAAGGGGGCTTTTCAGATCCCCGTCCTGATACAGAAAGCTTCTGACCTGTCCCCCCATCCCCAGACTGTGCTGTTCTAGCCACGTGAAAGCACGCAAAGGCAAAACTTGGGGAGAATGTGGCACAGGATTTCTTTTAGCTTGTTTTTATGAAGGCTTTTTCTTTTGAGAATTCTTTCTGATAAAAGCAATATGCTAGCACAAATACTGCTTTGTGCCTTTTTTAAACAGCACTTACATGTTATATATTTACATAAATTAACACCACAAGTGCTGGAATGATTTACTGATGCAACTGGGTGCCACTCAAAATTAGATACAGCTACTGCTTAGAGAAATGTTTTTTGTAGCTTCTCCTGGCAATCTATGGAGTAAGATTATTAGTATTTATGATTACATCAAATAGTGTCACTGTACTCTGGAGAAAGACTGATTTTTTTTCCTGTTGCTACTATAGATATCTTTTTTTCATTTAAATACTTTTTTCTTCTCTTTTTTTATTTGCTTATTGTTCATTGAGCACAATGGAGTACAGCTATTGTTTCTCTGGTTGTACACAAAGTAGAATCACACCATCTGTGCATTCATACATGTACACAGGGCAATGATGTCTGTCACACATTCTGTTAATATTCTTA